>JAHZNF010004216.1:0-13080 GCA_027744215.1 Troglopedetes dispersus | reverse complement strand
GAGTTTCTTAGGGTGTTAACGGGCTTAGTGGGTTTCAATGAGTTTCATAGGGTGTTAATGGGTTTAGTGGGTTTTAACGGGTTTCTGAAGGTGTTTTAGTATTTTTCAAGGTTTAAGTGAGCTTCCCTGGTGTTTATGCCCTTGTTAGAGATGCATAACACTCGAAATTAGCACTAACTGTTTGCAACACAATTTGTAAATATTTATTAGTAATCGATACGGTATTGCCTTGTTTCGTATCTTGTAATCTATTGTAGTTTATGTTACATGTATTGCATACTTTCCAGCGGCGCATACATTATCCATTGTGAACTTAAAAACTTATTAAAATTATTAACTTAAATGGTTTGTTGGTAATATGATAACTTGCACTTTAACTAACTAACTGAAACCCCACGCATGTGCGTTAAAACTCACGAAAACCTATTAAATTGAAGTTGAAGCTCTCACCTTTATCACTTAATAAAACCAGAAACCTGCGAATACCCATTGAGACCCATCAAAGCCCATCAAATCGCTGTGAAACATATAACCACGCTCTGAAACCGATTGACGCCCTCCAAAACCCTATAATGCCCACTAATATCCTTTAAAATTAATTAATCCTCTATAAAACGCACGAGCACCGCTTAAAACCCACTAAAACCCTATGAAACACGTACAACCTTTAGAACCCGCAAATACCCTACAAAACGCATTAATACCTTATTAAACCCAGTAGTACCCCATAAAACCCATAAATACCTGCCAAGGCACACTAATACCCTTTAAACCCACAAATACCCGCTAAAACCCATTGATACCCTTTAAACCCACAAATACCCGCTAAAACCCATTGATACCCTTTAAACCCATTAATACCCATTAAAACCCACAAATACCCACTGAAACCCATTAAAGTCCATTAAAAACCGGGTTACATAGCAGGCCAGGCTTTGCTTGCATTGTGCTAATTTATTCAAGGCATTGAAGGGTGAGTTGGGAAAGACTCGATCTTTTTCCATTCATACCTCGTAACCAATGAAATTGCTTGGTTGGCCACGCTTGGGTAACAGTATGGCAACAAAGAGATTCGGCAAACAATTGATAAAATCGTGGTAAAGCCTGGTTCTATGATAAGAAGTTAGGGGCAGCACTGCTCTATGATAAGAATTCATGCGCAGTAGTGTTCCATGATAAGAATTCATGCGCACTAGTGTTCCATAAGATTTCATACGCACTAGTGTTCTATGATAAGAATTCATGTGCACTAGTGTTCCATGATAAAATTTCATGCGCAGTAGTGTCCTATGATAAGATTTCATGCGCACTAGTGTTCCATGATAAGATTTCATGCACACTAGTGTTCCATGATAAGAATTCATGCGCACTAGTGTTTCATGATAAAATTTCTTGCGCATTAGTGATCCATGATAAGAATTCATGCGCACTAGTGATCCATGGCATGAATTCATGCGCAGTAATGTTCTATGTTAAGAATTCATGCGCAGTAATGTTATATCAATCTTCCTCGGTGATAATATCATAGCGAGTTGTATTGCCCGTTCGATGCTTTACTCCTTGCTGTGCCGGTTTATTTAATGCTTAATGGTAATACAATTGAGTATATGGGTCAATTACCAAAGCCTGTGCATAAGTAAGGATGCTGAAAAACCGATGCTGATATGCTGAAGGTGGGGATGCTGATAGGCTGAAATACTGATATACTGATAGCGGGGATGCTGATATACTGATTGAGAGTATGCTGATATACTTGTAGCGGGGATGCTGATATGCTGAAGGAAGGGTGCGGATATACTTATGGTGGGGTTCCAGCATTGACAATTGACATGACTTCGTTTTGTAGCACCACACGTAAGAAAGATGAAATACAAATTATTTTAATACATTCAATGTATACTTTCTGAGGAAATTAACTAGCAGATCAGATAATTTTACTGGTTGTTTTACTGTAATTTGCATGAAATGTATCCTCTGTCTCTAGTTCTCTCTCCCTTGCGGTCCACCTATACCACACATACCAACGGTTTGTGTCAATGTCAACCACCTTAATAGCCAGACCGCTGGGTTTTGTACCTTTTATTCAGTAAAAATATATGTTTTCATATGAATGAAAGAATGTGGCANATACCAACGGTTTGTGTCAATGTCAACCACCTTAATAGCCAGACCGCTGGGTTTTGTACCTTTTATTCAGTAAAAATATATGTTTTCATATGAATGAAAGAATGTGGCAGAATACAACAAGACACAAGGAAAAGCTGAATAGTACTCAATTTAAAAATTGAGCAATTTATGAAATTGCCATTCATAAAGAAATCCGGAGTGTAGCTTTCACATTTGCATACAGATTTTCAACAACCATATCAAAGCACGTACCAAACCAACACTGCACTGGGTTTCCTATCATTTGCTCCAGCTTGTAAATTTAACATTCAACTACCTAAATATTATCAGTATTTATAGCTAATATGACTTGATTAAACACAGTCTCAGTACAGACGTCGCTCCTCGAGATATTTTACTTTTTTAGCTGCCGAGAACATCAGATTCCTGTTTTAGTCATTAGGCACATTCAACAAAAAGTTAAATTATTCTCAATATCATTGTTTTGCTATTAATATGCAAATATTACGGAATAGTAAAGCAGAGTACATATTTTCAATCCAAAAGAAGAAGTTGAACAGTAAGGGACACCGCACAGCTTAGGCAGTTCAATGGTGTCTGTTCCTCCACAAAATTGCCAGTCCCGAACTTGACCTTAATAAGATTCCCACAAGATTTCCAAAACCTTTGCTGACACTGTAATTCCAACTTGGACGAATACTTTTTCATGACCAATTTGTCAACATGGAGTCTATCTAGATTTTTGAACATTCTTTCTGACTCCGACCAGACACCTGCTTGACCACCAATCACAAAGACAACTGCAACCACGCACGCTCCCAGTAGATAACCTGATACAAGAATCACGACAAGATTTCCCGATGTCCATGAAAAACGAATTAAGATAACCAGCGTCAGTGATAAAGCCATGCTAACTGCTGCAATGAGGATCGCCATGAGTGGTCCCGCCTGTACCATATTTTGTAGGGTTCCGAGTAGTTGAAGCTCTCTGTAGACCACTGATCTGGTGAAAAATGAACTTCGATCGGAAGCGCACTCCATATTCCAGAATGTATGGATACAGTCTCGAAGTAAGATTGTGAAGAGAGCCTGAATCCCACCGAAGCAAAATGCTCCTGCGCTGACGCCAACAGTCCACACCCAATAATTGAAGAGGAAGACAGTGACCTTCAGGAGAAAGTCACTTGCTGTCTCACCTTTCCCCAGAAGCCAGTATCCAATTAATGACGCTTTATCAAATGGATCACACCAGTGAAGACCAAATACGTAGCCGAGAGGAATGATGAGGATAGCAATGGTGCAACCGAACGCAAAAAGAAAATTCATTAGTTCCGTGATTCGTCTTCGTGGAATGATCCAGTGATGGTTCATTCTCTCTTCAAATTCGAGCAGACCGTTGATATAAAGAGTAATTTCTTTACATCTGTAAACGCAGCAATGGAGATGAGCGTTGTAGGAAACAAGACACATTGCGACTAACCAGTGGAGAATTCCTGATGGAAAGGAGACTGATTGGAATGAAAGAATCTCCTGAATAAGAAGAGTGATAATGGCTGCCCGGTGAATATAAAGTTGAATTACAAATCGCCTTCTGCTGATGCCTCTCGTAGTGTGAACATCTGACACGGAATTGGAGGCAGCTAACAATACGGACACAGACTTATTTGATGGATCCCACGTGAACGGAAGGGAATAAGTTTTCGCGACTACCTTACTGAGAAATGAAAAAATCCTGTGAATTTCCTTGCTCCTCATTTCTTTGCTAGACTTTTGTAAGAACTTTTCAAAAGATAAGCAACAAAATCGTTTTGATTTAGAAGGATCAGGTTTATGTTAGGCACGTGTGTAATGAAAATTATTTCAAATCGGTCTGTTGACGTGATGTGGCTATCGCTGAAACCTGAGTATTGTGGTCGGTTATTTGCGTGGCTTGCTAAAAATAATTTAATCGTAGCAATCTTCCTGCTCCGCTTCGTCTGGCGATAAATTATATAGAGCTTTCCATTATCTCAAAGGGTTTGTGGTGCGTACTCATAATATTTATAATTACTTGTCACATCGCGATGATAAAGGATGATAATATCCACCCATCGAACCAGAATTAAATTCCCCACTAAATAACAATGTTTTAAAACATTCTGCATGGATACTTAAATATTCACACATAGAATTTAGAGTTTTATGCACCACTTCACTTCACTTGCTTGATATCATCACGGAATCGATTTTTGTTAAAACTATTTTATTGTCAGAATTTTTTTTTTGGAAAATCCGAACGTGAAACATAACGGACGGTAGCCGTACATTATTATTATTATTAATTAAGACCTGTTGTGAACCCTCATCATCGGCAGGAATATACATTTTAGGGGCTTTCCATAAATCACCTCCCATATCTAATGTTTCATAATATGACGAAGTAATAATTGGACCCTTTTGTCACTTTTGCTACATAAAATGTTGGGACTGCTTAATTTAAACTATCAAAATTTGAAATTGTCAGTAGCAATGCTATTTACGATTTTAAAAATAGAACTGATAAGCTTCTTTACATATATATAAAATGAATAAAAAGTGGTAGTGAATTCTTTTAGCTGTTTTCCGATGTGTGGAAAGTAAATCTAAGGTTAGTGACTACATAACTTATTATTACCGAAAGATTTTTTTAAATTTTGCCGTTATTACGAAACCAAACTGCTTTGTTACACCATAGAAGACAAAGACAAATAGAGGTAGAAAACTGTCTCCGAAGGGTTGTTACGTGGCATGTCACGGAAATAGGAAACGCGTTTAGGCAATTTCCTCTTGACATCATTTAACTCACAAAGAACTTTTGTCAGGTCAACCTGATTCCCATGATTAAGTGTGTTGTAGAAAATGTGCTTGCCACTGAGGCTTGCCTGCCATGTTAAGTTGAAATGTGCAATGCCATATATTTAAGTTGTCACGATAAGGATAGAAAACAAAATGACTTGTTAATTGATTCTTCGGAACGTAATTGTAGTTTTAAAAGTGTATAGGTAGTTATGTATCTAGTTAGCTTTAAAATGGAAGAAACTTGATCATTTGATTGACCCTGTGGCTTCTACACCAGCTTTTAAGCGAATAATATGGCATCATTTTAGTTGCTATCTAATAGCAACTAAATTGTATATTATGTTTTGTGTGTTTTCTCGTATTGACACTTGCTACACATACAAAATGCTGTCACGAGGATACGATCAGAATAATATGATTTAAACATTGGAAATAACGTGGCATCCGACTGGAAATGGATTTGTTTTAATTGCCCCGGGCATGTTGTAAAACTATTACCTTTGTGATCAATGTTTCTGTCACTCAGTGTCAATGTTAGAATTTTATTTTCCCAAAAAATGTTTGCATACATTGCTAATATCTAATTTAAATTTACCAACGACTCCATAACATCATTTTTATTGCAAACTAACTTTGGCGATTTGGAATTAAATGGGCCAGCCCTTTTCTGTACCTACGCTTTCTGCCTTTTTGGGGCTTACCATTAGGTTTCAAGTCTATACCCAGTCATTACAATAGGAATCTGTACGGAAGTTAGCAAACAACTAAATATAGAAATTCAGTAGCGTAGAATTTCTATGTATGAATTATGATGTAAAGTGCAAAAGAGTACATTAGACATTACATAGCATTGCAGTTTGTGAAAACAGTTGTTAATAAAATGTAAGCATAATCAACTAAAACGAACTTTGTTCATTTGGTTACTAATGGTTCCTTTGTAAAATAAGAATTTGAACAGTTAGATCCATGGCATGGGAGAGGCAATTTAGAGGAGTTAATTCTTCCACAAAATAATTTCGCCAAATTTTATTTTATTGGACCATAGGTTTTCAGAACCACGTTAGCAAGTTTCTTCTCCCTCCTTCCTGACATATTCGATACCACTACCTTGATCTCTTCTAACGCCAGCTTAGAATCTTTATACAACATTGCCATACAGCCCAAGCAGAAAAGGAGGAAGAGGGCGGTTTCCACACAGAAAACTCCCATAACAAGGGTCGCAGGAAGATTAGCTGGTGTGATTGGGGTACTAATCACCACAGCAAGGCTGAAACCTAGCATTATCATGGCGCCGAAAAATCCCACGGACAGGAGTACCTTCTGCTGAATTCCATTATTATGACTGTAAATGAAAGCATCTTCGGAAAATGTTGAGACATCCCTCAGACGGCATCTTAAAATCATTTCAAAGCTTGTTGTCAAGATGTATTACTTCAATAGTTATTACAATAGAATATTTCGTAAAATAGTCAATTAACCTGTGAATGAACTGCTGGAAAGCAATAGGGATCATAATGTAACCCACAGCCACCGCAAAGCATCCAGAATGTACAGTGACCACCCAGGTCCAATAATTCACGATGAAAACTCCACACTTTCCAAGAAAGCCAACGACTCGCGGAATCATGAAGATTGATTCTTCGTCGCTTCCTCTCCATTCTGAAAGTAGCCAGTAGCCAGCCAATGTTGCCCGACAGGGATTTAACCAGTGAAGACCATAGACAAATCCAATCGGGAGAAGGATCATTGAAGGTAAGCATACGTAAGCAAATAATGCGTTGATCTTGATTTTCAGGGACTTCCGGTCTCCACTTTCCCTCTTGGGGTGAAGTGAATCAAACTGGAATAATCCTCTGAGAAGCAGACCAATTTCATCGAACTTTCTCCTGTTTGCGTGATAGTTAATTAGTCCTTCGGCAAATATGGCTAGCGCTACATAAATGCCATAGCGCTTTCAGTTGGTGACGCGTTCTTCTTTAAGAAGCATTGAGTGACCACAATTGCTACCACAAATTTGTAGACGAAATAACTCAATTTGTAATAAAGGGTTTCGGGTGCAGTTAAGGTGAGAGCTTTAGAGTCAGGGTTAAATTGAATTAACAGAATGCCTAGGAGATGTACAAACTTGCAGAAGCTGGAAAACACTCGGCCGATATGATTTAAAAATATCATATCGAATGCTTTATGTGAAACCCTTGTTATTTTCTAAGAAAAATTATGCTTCAAGAAAAGATGTTTAAGACGGAATTATGAACAGTTGTTATTAAAACGGGACTGATATCGTTTCTATTCGACGTTGGTTATGTTAAAGAAAACAGACATCTCATGAGCGGAAGCTAATTTAAATTGAAACCAACAAAAGCAGGCCTTGATTAGCCATTTTGAGGAAATTAATTTAGCATTTGGATTTTTGCTTGAATGTTTTTGGAGCCCCCCTCAGTTATGGATAAACTGAAATATTCGTTTTGTGAGTGAAAATATTATTTTGTGAAAGGAAGTGGGAAGGGCGCAAAGGCTTGTGAACTAACACGTTTAAGGTTTCCCATTGAAACCGCCTTGGCCTAGTAATGAATAATAATCTATAGTACAGATTATTAGGGAAAACTCTCGCCTTCGATAATCAGCATTACCTTTTAGTAGTAGTGCAGATTTTATGCGCAGCAGTGGATTAGATCATATGTCAATTAAATCATATGTGCATAAAAATTTAAAGAACCATTTAATCCTAAAACTACACAATCTACATATTTTATTGACTCGGAATATATTTAACAGCATGGTTTCCGTTCAAGAATGCTCTGAATAATTCCAAATATCTTATTTTTCCACTCTACATAATCAAGCATAAGCATTTGCACAGTGAAGGAAATAGCCCAATCAAGACAATTCAATGGAGTTCTTTCTTCAACAAAATTGCTCGCCCCAAACTTGACTTTGATCAAATTTCCACAGGACTGCCAAAATCTCCTCTGCCATCTCCACTCTTTTCTGCATAACATATTATTGATTCTTAGCACGTTCAATTTTTCAGCTTTTCGTAGTAAAATTTTCGAATCCTGGCAAATGCCTGCCTGTCCACCTATGACGAAAAGTATCGCTGCAGTTGCATCAACCAACACATAGCTAGAAATTGCCTTCAGAACCAAGTTATCAAATGTCCAGGAGAATCTTAAGAGAATATGAGTTGCCATTGGAATGATAATGATAGGACATATGGTAACAACCGCCATAATTTCCACAGATTGGACCTCATTGTGGAGACCACCCAGCAACTGAACTTCCCTGTAGATCAATGCCTTCTTGAATCCTGGAACTTTCAACAGTTCCAGGTTGTAGCAGGATTGTATGGCGTCTCGCAAGGAGAGTGTGGTCAAAGCTTGAATTAAGCATAATCCAAACACTGCCGCAACAATTCCAATCGTCCAGACCCACTGATTGAGAAGAAAAACGCAGCATTTTATGAGTATATTCATCCAACATGCGTCACAACTTCCCAATAGCCAGTAACCAATAAGGGAAGTCCTTCCAAAAGGATTACTCCAATGTAATCCAAACACGTAAGCAGCCGGAAAGGTGAGTGCAACTGGAACGCTGCTGAAAGCCAGGATCAAATTTGCTTTCTCGGTAATTCCTCTCGTTTTCTTACTTTTGGTACTGTAACTCTGCAAATTTTGCTCAAATTTGATGAGTTCTTTGATGTAGGCAATAATTTCGTCGCATCTGAGGTAACAGCCACGCAGATAAATGCTGCAGATTATTAGAATCATAATTCCCAGCAAATTTAAAATGTTGGATTTCTGGAACAACGCTGACTGGTCGGCGAGTAACTCTTGGATTATGAGAGTAAGGACACATAGACGGTGGAAATATAGTCGAGCTGGGAGCTTCTTCCGGTCAGGAAAACTATCGTCTTCATTTTGTGCCTTGATTTCAGCTTGACCCGGATTGTGACCTGAGGCAAGAATTCTGCTTTTTGGTAGTAAAATTCGTAATCCGACAAAGATCCACGTAATGAATTTAAGCAACATTTCTTTACAATTTGCATGCAAGGCAATCAAAATAATGACAACTCATTGGCAGAGGTTCTGGGGCAGATGTGGAAATACAGTGCGAGTGGGACGTATTTCAAAGCCAATGAACCTTCCTCAGCCAAAGTAAAACTAGAAAAAGAACGTCTGCTATGTAATAATTTGTGCTATTTATGTATATAAATATGAAGATCTAATTCTGTCCTTTTAAATGTCACATTGCTGGCTGCTGGTAGGTATTTTAGTCAACTTTGCCCTTACATTAACATTTTTGTCTGAAAGTGTGTGTTCCACACAACAATGAATCTGTCTACAATGCTACCCTGCTACTTCAATTTTGCAAAAATAAATTCTGAAGTGAGAAGAATTTCGACATAAGAGAGTGTCTGGCTGCACGTAATGTTGACATGTTACACGACACACTCGTGTTACGACTTGTATATCAAATTATTTTTTAATGGTGCATAAATTTTCAGTGTCATGGGCAAACATGGCGAATACACGCTAAAAGCAGCGTCCGCATCCAATGGATGGAGTATTCAGTTGTCACTTGTCACTGAGCAATCCCTTCATAAAAGATGAAAAAGTGGTCATCTTGTCGAACTAATTTTCGCTGCCTCATGTCAGAACGGTTATTAATCATGAACGCATTCATTTACAAAATCCCAAATCGCACCGCCGATGGAAAAGTTCGTAGGTAATTACAGATATTGCTTTGTGGTCAGGTTGACCTTCAACTTCTATTTCTACACAGTAACCTGTAAAATATGCCTAATTTTTTCTCCAGCAAAATTATTTGTGAGGATAACAGGTCAGCATATGACACGCATTCAATTAAAGGGGTTCATTCTTCCACAAAATTGTTGACACCAAATGTTCTGCTAATTGGACTATCTATAAGAACGCAACTTGTAGGCCTTTATATTTGTTACATATTATAAGCTTGCCCAGAATTGGGAACAATCTGACAAGTCCAGTACTTGTTTGTAAGCCATGTATTGTTTGCATTAATTATCACAACGCCGATT
The DNA here is from genome assembly GCA_027744215.1 of Troglopedetes dispersus. Lineage (NCBI taxonomy): Eukaryota > Metazoa > Arthropoda > Collembola > Entomobryomorpha > Paronellidae > Troglopedetes > Troglopedetes dispersus. Next base: position 3,080 of record JAHZNF010004216.1, on the reverse strand, counting down.
AGAGCAAAAATAACATGAATGTTGAAAACTTGTATCTATTGCTGGAAATGGCGGGTACGATGACTTGACGGAAAGAAAAAAGTAGTGCCATGATTTTGTCAAATCCCTTGATTTAACAAATGTTATTTGATAAAATAGGGCAACTCAGGAGGTTACTTTTAGAAAGCTATCCCCGCAATAAGACGTCCTTGACATTGTCAAGACAAATTCGTCGACCAGCATAGCGACACCTATGTATTAACAACATGATACAAATATAATCGCTACAGCACGGAGATACGACCCATGATCTGATTCAGATTCAAGCATGTTACACATATATTATGATATTTTACTAAGTAAGTTAAGTACAATTGTGCTCAGCACGGATGATTAAGCTACATACAAACATGCATAAGATGCAGTTGGACACACATCACATATAAATTCAAAACACGGAACTTTTTAAAATCCTGATAAATAATCCAGTTTCAAAATTATGATTCGTGTACATTACCATTCAATTGCAAATCGACTATATCTTATGATGTCTAAGAAAAAAAGGCAATGCTAATTTGGTTTCAGCTTACATTCAAAAGCCATCTTTTACCACAGTTGTTGTAAAAGATTTGCATTAGAACCGGTAAAAATAGTACTGCAATTCTCATATCAAGTTATTTTGACAGGTAAATCAAATTCTAAATTGTTACATAACCCACTCAATGCCGACCTAGACATTTCAGAGGAACCGTTTGAAATTTATCCTAAAATTCAAAAGCACTAACCTTTCATTTATTTGGGGTAATGTGAGAGTCAAGTCGGTCGTAAACCTTTGTAATTACACTTGCACCTTTCCCGTACAGCAAGAAAAGTGTAGTGTCCCAATTCCCTGTCACCGAAAGTGCAATTGAATTTTCAAAATAATAGGTAGGTCTTGAATCACCACCGGTAAACTGAAACTTGTTACAATGGTAGACTTGCTGCGAAAGTCTCCTACTTTGCCAGTTCTCTTGCGTTGAGGGAGAGGGAATCACATCTTAATTTTATGACATGACATCTTATTTTGCAAATAAAGTTAATAATCGAATGCATTTTGTTACTTTAGAGTGGAATGGCTAATTTACTGAAAACATGATTGTTTCGACTTATCCATTCTCATTTTCGTCAAAGGTAATGATGATAAAAGATATTACTGCTGAGGATAATCATAGTCTATATGTAGTTGAGCAAGTGGTCAAATATTTTATACAATGCTCGCGGAATGAAGGGATACTAGATATTATTGTCCGTGGTAAATGTGTTGAATAATATTAATTTGAATTTATACTTTTATCATATTTCAATAAAATAAATGTACATCCCACGCATCACCGGTTTTTGGTATTTATTATGTGTGATAATGTTCTTGTATTGTTTTAAAGGTATAAATTGACGATTGGATAAGATCTTCTATATTATGGAATTATTCTTCCTATTTCAAGCAACAACCACGCTTTATATCTATCAATTTAATTCAGTTTAATTTCGGCATGTTAGTTTTCCCACAAGGTCGCCCGTCACATGTTTTATTTTCCTACGTGATTTTCATCAAGACAGAGAAAGGGCGTGTGTGCTAAGAAAATTGATTTTCATAACCACACAAAATGGTTGTTTATATTTGCATGAGCGCTTTCCCAGCAGCATCTCGTAAAAGTCTTACTTAAAAGGCAGATTCTGCACACTTAAGAAAATACTAATTCACAAATAATTTGAGCAAGTGTTTGGTGTAAAGAGGTGAATTTAATTTAAGTTGTGGTCATCCATGCCTTTTGAAAATTTCAAATTTTATCCACAATATTCAATCCAAAGTACAACAATAAGGTCGCTTCAATTACATTTGCGGAGTGTGGGTAGCGCTCAGCACATCCTGTTTTATTTTTGCCATGAAATTTCGATCAACACCTTGAAAATTATTTACCTTCTCGAATCAACTTCCATTATATTTGTTCATAGAACTTCAGAAGGGACAAAGCAAAAAATTCGTGCAAGCTTGAAAATGTCTCGCAAGCTAATATTGTACAAACTGTTTCCTTTCCTGTGCAAATCCGTATCTATTGGCCAATGCCTTCCCTTCAAATGGGACTCCGCTAAACGACAACTCACGATTGATTTTGAAAGCGCAGAAGAATCTGAAGAAAGAAAGCTAAAGAGTCGAGTCTCAATTCACCTAAATATTCATAGAGGAGCCGTGTTGACCTTGTGTTGTCAGCAGATAGTGGTGTATCATTCCACACCATTAACAACAAAAGCTGCACACTGGTTGGTTATCATTTGCTTGATCATGCACAACGTCTTTCTCAACTGGTGCATTGACAAATGTCAAGAAATTTCGATTTACGTCAATAGTCTTTTCCGCTTTGGAGAGAAAATGGATGAGTACTGGCATGAGAGAAAGTTGAAAATGGGAGAAAAGGTGAATATTACTTTCGTCCTAATTTTGAGCATAGGTGTCTACCTTCTTCCCACTTATGTGCTCCATCGGCTCCCCAGCACTTTTCTGATTGGCTACTGGATATCAGGCAAGGGGAATACTGTATTTGGGACGATTATCAAGCACCTTGTCTTTCTCTTCAATGTTTGGATGTGGACCATTGGAATGTGTGGAATGGCATTCTGCGTGGGCGGACTGCTGGTACTGCTCACCATTTCATTCAGAGACTCCATCGATGCATTCTGGAACATGGAGAAGATTTCAGGAAATACTCCATTCTTCACCAGAGCAGCACTCTACAGACACCTTCAGCTGTTGAACGAGTTTCAAACGGAGCTTCAAGCGGGGCTGGTCCAGACATCGTTTATGGGGACTGTAACTACTTCGATGGCAGTAATGATGTTTGTTGGTTTCAGGTCGGAAGCACATCTGGTGAAGAATGTGGTCTTCGTAGCGGGGATTTGTGGACTCATAATACTGTTCGTGATTGGCGGTCAAGCAGGACCGAGAACTGATTCGGGTCGAATGCTCAAAGATTTTGCGAAGATAATATCAAGCAGACGGTTAGCTCGAGTTGGACTGACCAGGTGGGAGTACAAGTTGCAGCATAGATTCTGGAAGTCTTGCAGGA
>JAHZNF010004215.1:1971-18384 GCA_027744215.1 Troglopedetes dispersus | reverse complement strand
CCGACTCATTTACCCATAAATATTGGTAAATGCGGAAAGAAATTTTTGTTTTTTTCTTTTATATACCCACGTCGATGTAACTCACTCTCGTCAGTTTGATGCGCTCCGATTGTCGCATTAGTACAGATCTTGTAAATACGTCTGAAAAAAAAATTTTCTCAGGGGAAGATTAGAAAAGGTAGAATTACCTATATTTTGTGGCAGACAAGTGATAGCACATTACACAGGTGGCAACTCTTGGTGGCAAAGTTGATTAAAAAATGGTTAATGCTGTCGAGGGGACCCGGTATATAAAATATGAAAAAATAATATCTACAAAAATTCACGTGTCTACTCCACATCTGTGCCTAAGATGAGTCCCGGAAGAACCAACAAAGCTTTTATTCTTTCCGGAGAGCCTAATTCAGGTTTATTGTATAAAGTTTCAGTACCAACTTCCCTTGTGTAAATCCATTGCTTCCGTAATGCAAGACGGAACTGGTTTCATGTTTATGCCAATGCCAATGTTGTGTGTCGTGTTGGTGCTCGTGCATATTTTATAGTTCATCAGAAACAGCACGTCTTGTTTGGTAGAAACCAGGAGGAGCGCTGTGGCGTCCAAAGAGTTTTATTGCACGTGTGACTGATTGTTGACCACTTGCTCCACACCAAAAAAATTTATGATTTTTGTAAGCACGTATGAGCAGTGGCAGGTATAAATAGATAGACACATTGTGTGTAGATGAGATTATTTTGATACATGTATTTCAAACATTAATACAATGAAAAACTGTACCGTGCCATCCGCATGACCGTACACTGGTTTTGTAGGTTGTGGTGGCTGACAGCTTTAAGCCTCAATCTTATGGCATTCCATAGGAAACCGTATTTTTAGGGGGATCCCAAGTTGGCATCAATTATTCATTCATTAATTCTACTGGCAATCCCGAAAATACACAGCTTCCGGGTTGGGGTCTGTCGTGTGTGGACGATGAAGAAAAAAAACTGTAGCCAAACCATGTCTTAGTTAGTGGCTTGGTGTGTGCAAAAGCATTAAACTTTTCTCCTTTCTAGGATAATGACTACGACGGTAGCAACACTCTGACCAAATCTTTCCTATGGTCCTGAATTCATGTGTGCGGAGAAGAAAAACTGATTTACGAAACAGCATACACGCACAAGACTAAAGGTAGGACGGCGCGGCAAATGCGGCCACTTCAACACATACAGAATTTCATTGCCTGAGAACGAGGACAACTTCAATGACAAACGAAGCATGAGACTTCAGGGAAGAATCAAAAGTCGGCAAAGTAGTCGTTAGCATAAAATACTTTTTTTATGCTTGCACTTTTACGTCTACGATTCTACGCCAGGCATGACAATATATTTATATTAACTTTCTGGTTAAGACCTCTCAAAATCCATTCGTGCCGTACCGACCGCCTTTTTCTCCAAGTCACTTTAGAAAATTTTACGGACTCTGACCGAATGAGATTGCCGCATTATACAGCGTTCCGCTTTTTTCTTTTAATAAGCAGAAGAAAAAAATCAACAAAGGATTTTTGTTACACTGGTTGAAATAGATGTGTCACTTGTACTTATCTGATAAGAACAGACATGATTTAATATGTCCGTATGAACAATTGTATAAATTCTATATATACCATGAAGACATATCTCGAGTGAGGCAGCATACCCTTTGATGGTCGCATTCGCATTACATTATGCCTGGCTTAACACTTATATTAACTGACTGCATCCAACATGAGTTCGTGGTGGTGCAAGAGAATTAGAGGAAATCTTGCCGGGTTATTCCTCCTAGTAGAATTGGAAAGGATTACTATTACTTTGGTTGGTGGGCCCTTGATGTGATAAGACAGGCGGAGAGTGAGATGTGTCATCTTGTCTTGGGTCTCCCTTGCTTAGCCAAGCTCGTATCCGTAAGACACATGAGGCTTGTGCCACTGTGTGAGCGTAAATGAGAGAGAGAGAGCGAGATGGAATAGGAAGCAGGTCGAAAGATTCGATTTCCCATCTAAAAAATCAACTAACTCACTACGGAAGACACTGGAAGAGAAGTGGAACAAGACTTGTTCAATTTGATGCAAGAAGAGTGACAGCATTTGCGTCCTCTTTCCACTTTTACACATTATTAGTGAGCTTAGTTGACGTACTTTTTTACGGACATGTGAGGCAATACCTACCTACCTACATGCATAACACATACTGCATAATAACTTTACCATCAGCCAGCCGGCATGTGGGTAGGTGTTATAGCCAGGAACATCTTCTGTTGAAAATGGTGATGTATGCAATGTGACTGAAGTATCATCACACACTTGACAAAATTCGATATTTTCAGTCTGAATTACTTTCTATTATTGGCCGGCTGTGACGCTGTTTCTTTCTGCGAGAAGAAGGACGTAAGAGTGAAAGAGGAAACGAGCTTAAAAACACGAGGATGATGACTAAGATGACAATGATGAAAAACTCATCTGCGATGGGAACGAATCCTCATCTTCTCCTTCGCTAAGTACTCGTCTATTATGTCTACAAATATTGTGATGTATATGGAAATATACATGTCTGTGCCAGAAAGGAGGAAGTTTGCTGACTGAAGGAGTTAGTTTAGTCTTTCTAAACGAAGAAAGCTCCGGATGCGTGGAAAAACTCCATCTTGGGATTCTCGGAAACTGGTCCATTAAACATAGGGAATAGCGGCATTTGATGGGAGTCATATTAGCGAAAGACAGAAAAAAAGGAGACGCAAACGAATAACTATGTGTGTGTCTAGTTGTCTATACATGCAACCTCTCTGCCCCTGTGTGCCTCAATTTTTTTTTACCCGTGTGTGTACATGAACTCATCAGTGAGGCAGTATCATTACATCACTATCACCATCTTCACATGGTAATGAAGGTAGCTGAGTGAGTGAAAACGATGATGGTTGACGTAGAGATGATGGTGACAAGACATGCATCCACGAGCTTTTATGACCTGTCACATTTATAAGGTTACATAGCTAGTTCTCCCCATTTCATTCCCAGAAAGCAGCTTATCCTGTCACGGTCCCTCCAAATAAAATGTAACGTCACGTAACGTTTCCCTCTACCTATTTTATGCAGTAGTTGTAAAATGACGTTGAAAAATTATAAAACAAACAGAAGCTTCAAAAAAGTTATGTACACAACACATAACTGAAGCGAAGCCACTCATTAAACTTCCCACGCAGTTGATTTTATCCACACACAAACATACAATGTCGATCAGCTTCTGCTCATTGGACTTTATCGTCGCAAAGGGCCCGAGTCATGAAAATTAGATTTTTAGGATCCAGAGAATATTAAAACAAATTACGTTTTATATGCTACTACTACCTCGAGTTGTTTTACAATTTTACCATAAAATACACGAAAAGCTCCAGGGCACCTTAAAAAAAGTCAACATTATTCACATCCCTTTTGCTCTATTTAGCTTTTTCATTGAGAAGCTCAGCAGACTCCGACCCAACTCACACGCTCCCCCACTCTATATCACGGTTCAATGGAATTCATCAATTTTCATCGTCATCATCCGCCATTGTAGAACAGTAGGAGCATGGAGCAAGTTATTGTTCCATCCTGTCATTCGAAGATATTAAATGAAAGGTGTTCCTAGTGTGAATTCTCTGCAAGACAAGTGTTCTCTCGCGTTTTCTGTGTGAATGGATTGGAACAACGTGCATCACCGTACCGTAGCGAAAACATGCTCCGCTCATCCGCTCGTCATCACATGGCAGAAACTCAACATCAGCGGACAAGCTTAATTTTGCAGAAGGACGGGCATATGGGGAGTTTTTTGTTTTTTTTCTATTATGTGCATTGGCTTTATAACTTTTTGTGTTTGAAGTGAGCATGGTGCATAAAATGAAATGCTTTTTCATTTCTACTCATTCTCCCAACTAAATATATCCTTTTTTACCCGCAGCTAGCAACTGTTAACTATACCTAAATTTTCACATAAAAGCGGTGTAATAATAGAAGATGGTTAGGGTATCTCACGGCCCATCAACATCTCTTCACATCATCTCATTCATAATCATATCCTCCTGCCTTGACTACATATCTCCTCTCTGCGCTTCTGGAAAAACAGTAAGCACAGTGATAGTGATTTTAATAAATATGATGTGGCTGATGATGATGTTGATAAATGCAGGATAAGATCGGGCGGAAGAGTGGAACAAGCATATCAAACGACTCACTGGCCTGCTTTTGTTTGTTGTTGCGCTTGGCATCACGGCTCAACTACTGCTATTCTTCTCTGTGGTAGTCCAGCACAGTACCCATCCACGGAGTCAGTTTTTCCTGTCCTTGTCTCTCGTTTTTTTGTGTTTATTTTGCTTTATTTATTTTGCGAATAATGTATTATTACGAGGGTAGCTAGCTGAGCACACTACGTATAATATTTAATCTACGTGGAATTAATATCAAATGAATATTTACGCCATAAAAAAGTGACGGACGGGTAGGCACTACCTAAAATATTAATGCGGTCAGTCGTTCCTGAGCTTACCTATGGTTGAAGTCTGTTTAATGTGCAGGGAACAGAGAAAAGTGAAATGAAGAGATAGTATTAGAAGGATGTAATGCGGACTCAGCTGCGGAGGTAGCCGTGAGGTATATTTTTGACAAGTAATACAACATTCTATACTAGACTACCATATTATGAGCTATTTCTTCTTTTTGGCTTCCACTGTCAAAAGCTGTCTAGATGTACATATTTATATTTACCTCTATGAATATGTTTTTGCAACATATTATCCAGCCATAAGTATTTTTACGGACTTTAGTCTACTTATTACTCACACTAAAAATTTGCATATTATATTGTAAAAACTGTCTTGTGCTACCTCCTGTTCAACTAGAGGAACAGTTATCATTCATTTTATGATAGGCTTTTTGAAACTACCAAATTACTACAAAGTTCTCCGTCCCGAACCACCAGAGTTAAATAAATACGATTATGTAAGTCTTCAGTAGTTATTACTCCTTCCACACGAAAGACACTTCTCGTGAGTGGGCTTGAGTGAATTAAGCGGGATTGAAGCCAATGGAGAAATATGAAGAAGGAGAGTAGAGGCTTGTGCTTTGTGGAACCGTACTTGATAGCTCGACTTAATCCATATTATTATTATTATATGTGGAGGTAGTTAGTTTGGTGATGCGGTTGTACTAATACTGATTTCTATGACGTGCGTGAGCCTATTAGCAGAAACTTAACAAGCATAAACGATGAGTGCTGTATATGTGGTATAATAGGAGTTAGCACAAAATGTACCCATGTATATTTATATGAAATGCTAACCGTGCGTGGTGTGGAACAGTGGAAGCCCATTTTAACCACTCCTTTTTAGCTACTGCTCATGTTATGAGAAAGTGTTATTGCGGAGGATAGAATTTCGAGAGGACGATTCTGTTGTGATGATGATGAAGAGGGAAAAGTTGAAGAATATAATCGTAATGAAAATGATGTATCAAAGTCATCATCAACAGCAACACAGACATCGTTCTCGTTCTCTTATTTCTCCAGCAGGGACGTTCCGCTGCCGTGCTTAATGTCTAAAATTATATGTCTTTATTCGTCGTCATTCACTTCATCCACCCACGGACAAAAACGAATCGCTTCACCCCAGAATACAAAAACAAGCTAGAAAAGGGAGATAGTGGTAGATAAGTACCTATATAGAGCCAGCGGATAGATAGTTGCCTTTTTGTATTTTTAAAACATTATTCTCTTTCGGTGGCTCCAGTCAGTGCTCTCTTGAATAAAGGAAAATTTACGCGAAAGAATTTTCTCCTTGGCTTTTCTTCTTTACAGCACTTAAAACAGATCAGACCAAGAAAGAAGTGGAGATGTGAACCATTATATTTTGGAGGAAGAGATCATGAATGAGCAACAAGACAAAAGTAACCACTGGAGAGAAACGATGATGCAAAATATTCGCCACTCTCTATTCTCTACTGCTGCTGTTGTAAACTATTATTCCAACAAAATCCAGTAATGCGGCTGCTAGCGGTAAATAATGCAATATAATGTGAGCATTTGCTCGGATAAACGAACGCTCTTCTATCTACAATGCACTTACCATTTCCATAATAATACCCTCATGTAACATGCTTCAGGAAGAGAAAAGAGCGTCTCCACACACGAGCTACGGGCCGCACACGAACGCAACAAAAATGTGTCTTAAAATGCGTACTCTGCATTCATGCCTGGTTGTCTTTTTTTTGCTCGTACGTAACAAGAAATGTTTTCACGAGGTAAAGATGATGATGTTACTTTCAAAGGTAGAGGAATGACTATGCGAGAAATAAAATGGAGCATTGAGGCAGGAGCCAAGCGTGTTTATTTGCTTACTTATATATTATGTTATGCGAGCAAAAAAGTAAGCCTTACTATGTAATCATGATAATAATCGTTATGGTCTATGATAATGTATAAATGTTTTTTTGAGTGAATGAATGAACGAAGGAGAATGAATGAAAGGCTCTTCGTATTTGAATAAAAATGCAAAAAAATGGTTCAACTGCATCAATCTTACAGTCACTCGCATAAACGATAAGTGTATAAAAAATTTAACTTAGCAAAAAATGAACATTGAGGAATCACATTACAAAAGCTTTCCATGATGATGTAGCTGAAGTGGAGATATGCAAAAAAATAACCTGGCCAAAAAAACATGACTTTTTGGAAAAAAATCACATCCTGGTGCATTTTCGTTCATCTTCTCTCACTTTGAAAGTCTTAACTCTCTACTACGTATTTTCAGTTCACAAAACTTCTAAAGGAGCTCTTTTCTGTATTCATTGTGAATTCACACTACAGTGATGATGACAAACTACCAAGATACATGAGTGAAAAACAAGAAACATATACTAAAGTTGTTTGGACCGGTTAAAGACAAAACGGGATTTCCCTCCAGAATCATTTTCAGAAATGGGATGTTCCTAATTTGCTTTTATACACAGGTCGTCAAATGTCTGAAATTCTTTTCTGCTTTCCTCTTTCGTGTTTTGATCCACAATGTATGTATGCCTCCTTACGTCGACCATGCATGCATGTCGTTTTAATAATGAGAACTGCAGACGGTGGTGTACTCACATTGCACATTGTACTGTGCAATGTGAGAAATACAAACTCAAACTGAAATAGAGAAAACGCAGAGAAAAAAATCATTTCATTTACTTCTCGTCATTTTCTTTCTATTTCATTTCACGTGTGCTTGAATACAGGCAGGTAATTTATATATCTTGCCGAGTATACATATCCTGTGTAAAAGTTTACTCGGGAAGCCTTTATTTTATTCTTTTTTTACTCATTCAACTTCTCTGTCAAACCATTTCCCTTGCCTTCTTGTTTCATTTTGGCTTAGCATGTGTGCCACTATAATACTGTTGTATATTGTATGTACACTATAGTATATTTGCTCTTCGTAGAGAAGAAAAATGTTAAAATCCATGTAAAAATCATGCCACCCGTTTTTTGCACTTATTTCCTTGCTTATCCATGCAGAACGTTAATTTCAGCGACAAAAAGTTAACTTAAACACGACTACATAAAACTATATGCAACATATTAGGGAAAATAGGAAAAAGCAAAAAAACAGGAAAAGGAAAAAAGGAGGAAACCTTTCCTTGGTATTCCTTGTGTGCGGAATGGAGGAAGAGAGCAGTCTTAGAAGGAAAGGTTGCAACTTGCAAGGGAGTGTACAGGTGAAGAAGTGGTACGGTACGATCATTTACCTTTTGCCTCCTCCGAATTACTTTTACATATGGAAAACTTTTTAGTAGTTTTTTTTCTAATATCCCTACCAAGCTTATGTGAGAAGGATGATAGCAGGTCTACGTGTACTGAAGCGGAACGACCCAATTATTATCATTAAAGAGGAGCGGCGGCGTTTAAAGAGAAAAAAACTGGATAATGATAATGGCACTGAAATTGTATATATCTAATAAGGGAACGAGAGAAAGTAACGTTGTTTTTTTTGCTCAAACGTACCTGGCACTGTGACAATGTGAAGAAGTAGAAGTGGGATGAGAATTGGTACAGTTGAAGCCAGACTTTTTGTGAATGGGCACAAAGACATAGGGGAAGACCTGCTCCTGTTGTTACCAACAACAGCAGCTGCCGGAGTGAGGAACGTTTTATTCCCTGTTCTCCTTCTTTCCGGGAAGTTGATGAGAGAGCGGGTCGTAAGGGTTTCACATTGCTCAAATGAATGCGGTGGTGGTGAAAGACTCGAAAGCTTTATTCTGCAAGGTTTGTTGATTATCCGGTCTACATCAGCAAGAGTGGGAGTCATAGTGGAAGTTTTGGTGGTAGAGGATCTATGTGTATTTGGAGTAATCGGTGAAGCATTCCTATTTTCAGTCATATTTTTTCTTCTCTTCTCACTTCGCGGCGATGGTGGAGGTGGTGCAAGCAAGGCGAACTTTTTCTCTTTCTCCTCTTGAAGCATCCCCCTAACTCTCACATTTATCATTTTTCCCATTTCTCTAGGGTTCCTTCTTTTCTGGCTTCCCTCGGGGAGGTACAGAAAAAAGTCAGCTTCAAAGAGACATTATTATTAGTAGTTTTTATAAGCACAACCACTTATTCAACGAATGTACATACAAATGTGCACACCAAGCGTTTTCAAAGTTTATAGGTTCATGTTATCCTTATTACTCAGGTTCTCTTACACAATAATAACAATGTGTAAACGGAGTATTATTGCTTAACAAGCTATGTTTGCACACGACCTTGCAGTCATCTCATTGATGATGATGATGGTGATGATGTTGTTGCTTGATAAACTGTGCACAGCTTCAAGTCACTTTCTTCTCATCACAACTACACTTCTTTCTGCATTATTAGTCCCCCGTGAGTATCTGTGTATTTTAACTTTGTTCAGTTGGATAATTATGAAGACAGTGTTGTGGGCCTCAGAGTCGTCGTGTGCACTTGCATGAGTTATGATGAGCACAAATTCTCCTCGGCTTTCATAATAATAGTAATAATGTGAGGCTGTTTTCGTTTCCACTTTCGTCCATTTATTTTACCCGCGAGAACAACGCTAGATCTTGATATGTCTAATGTTTGGCTATTCGTTTTAACCGAGTCAAGCTCTCCCACAACTCATCTCAACTCTCCAATTTTCAACGTGGCACTCAAAGTGATTTCTCTCAGCAGCCCCATATATTTGCACATTCGCATGAAGTACACACATGAAGTCTTCACACAACCTTATTTTCGCCAGTGTTACCAATGGAATTTTCCATGAGGAGGATGATGATGACAGCGATCCCCGCATCTAATAACAACAATACGTTGCAAAAAAATCTTGTAAGATAAAGAAAGGAGAATAACTTTCGTTATGACAGAAATGATGACAACACGGCCGCACTATCACATACGACATCCAAACAGGCATTATTTACTTTCTTCTTTAGCGTAACAACAGAACTAAGCAGTTTTCACCAGTTTTTTGTTGGTATCAGCTTGTGTGTATTTAACTTTTAGGTATATTAAGTATGTGTGTGGTCGTGGGTGCTCCTTTCTGCTGAGCCGGAGAATAAATATTGTCGGCTTCTACTTGAAACTACTGGTTCGTATTTACTTAGCGCAGTAAAAAAAGTAAACTTTAATAGTAATGCTGCTCCTGACGATGATGGTGATGATGATGAAGACAAGGCTGATGTAGAAAAACGGAGATTATTTTCTACGAGTTTTCTTGTTATCGTTCAAAGAAAAAAAAAAGAAATTGCAGAAAGCTGTGCTGCTGTTGTTGTTGTTGTGTGGGCATTTCCTTGAGTTGTTGGTGTTGCGTGGGATCATCAGAACCAACTTGCTTATTACTTGAAGCAGTACAAGTAACTCACTATTTTCTCCTGTCACAAAAGCTCCAGCTGTGTGCAGAGGCCTGCAATGAACACATAGAAAAAAGCGGATATTTTTAAGGATACGGTTACATGTATAAACTTTTATAATGATATGATGATGTGTAGGTAGCCTTGAAAGTATGAAACCATTATCACAACTACTTGAACAACAACAACGGCCCACAAGAGGAGAAGGATGCTGACGAAGAAGATGATGATGTCCCCAACTACTTGCAACGTTGTCATTAGTACTTGTACAAAGTATTAGTGCGAAGAAAATGGGATAGCTTATGTATTAACGGAAGAGGCCTCTTGTTTGTTTCAAAAGTTTTCTTTCAGTGTACATGATGTCGTAATGCGTGTGCAAAGAGAGGGTAAAAATATCCTGGGATAAGAGAGAAAGGGATGATGATGACATGGAGAAAACTCTTCTTCATATCTTCCTTGTTTGCAAGTCAAATACAGCTGCTCTTTTTAGCTTTCTTCTTCCCTTTCTTCCCAAAGAGGGGGGAAGAATTAAGTCTGTTATTTTTTGTTTGTAGAGGAAATCACAATAATATAAAAGTAAAGGATGGAATGCAATGACATGCCACTGCCAGCAAGTCTATATCTTATTTTTTTCCTTCTTATTCTTTATACACTTCGCCCTTACTGCTCCGTCTGAATGTGAATGAATGAATACGTACTTTGTATTGTCAAGAATGCTTGTGGGACGAGGGAAAAGTGGTGAAAGTAAAATCGATTTAAATTCCTGAGAAAGTTGAGTCTCTCTGTTCTCCTGGGAAAAAGTGGGATGATGAGGATATTATTATTATTACTACTGTTATGGTCCTGGTGGCGGCTACAACTGGTCGTTTGTGGTTTTCTTCAGCTTATACTCCCTTTCTCCTTGTATGCGTCTTTATGTGCTCCATGCCTCCACCGAAATAATAATATGTTCAACAAGACAGGATTATTGTACAGAACGGAGTACAATGCTTGAGTTACACAAGATCAGTTGTAGAAATAATAATAAGTACTGTCACACATTCTCCGACTATAGACATCCGACCATCGAGAGAGACTTTAAGAAAAGAGGGTACAACAGGCATTCAGATCGTCGTGACAGTATTATTATTAGCCTTTTACTCTCCGGAATACTAGAGAAGAACTGTTCACCAGGAACAAGTACACGCTCCTCACTCATACACTTCCCAACTTATGTTTCCTTGTAACTTGTTCTGAAAAATGAGAGAGGACAGAACACAAGAAGTTTTGATGACTTGTAGAAATAAGTTGTGAAAGGAGTGAGCAGAGCTCTTATTCTCCCTTGTCCCAAACCTTCCAACAATGTGTAAAATAATAAATGTATGTTATGTATATATCTGGGATTGGTGTACTTACATATATGCATTTCATCTTCCTCTGGACTCCGCTGGGGCTTACCACTACCCTCACTTTTTTGTTTCATAGTTTTTTTCGTCTCTTTTTTTCATACCCTGTTTTATACGCTTTTACCACCATCACCGCTGCCACTTTTTATTTTCAGATTTTTTCTGTAACATTTTGTTTTGTTTTTGTTTCGGAAGTAAGCTTGACAGTCGGTGAACCGGAGAATGTATGAATGAGGAGAGCAAGAGTATTTAGTGTGAAATGGTGTTTCATTTTACATGTTCAATTTGTGGGAAGACACGATCTCTTTGTGTCATATGTGTATTCCTTCTTTTGATGGTCTAGGGGAACAACTCTAGGTATTCCTTTTATTTTCTCTTGTCGTCTTTTACCATTGCTTCCTGAATTGCAACAAAACAACTAGGAACCGCGTGCAAGGAACAATGACTATTTCATTTGCCCGGTCTCCATTTCCTTGCAGTTTTTTTCCTTGAAGTGTTTTTACTTACAAAATACTTTGTTTCAAATGCTTTTGGTTAAATATATGAGTATTATGGTCGAAGTGCCTTGAGTTCCCTACGGTTTTTTTCTCGGTGTGAGTTCCTCCCTTGTCTGTCGTATGGAATATTCTACATGGTCGTTGTTCGTCCCTTGCTCAGCAGTAATAAAAGTTGAAAATTTGCGAATGCTTCCAGAAAAAAAGAAATGGAAATGTTTCCGTTATTTCGAGTTTTTTTTTGCTACTCTAGAATTTCTCGTATTGTCGATATATGTATCAAACTCGACAACAATAACAACAACAAAAAAACACCAAGCCATGCATGGCTACTTCTACCGGTCAACGCTCATTCATACATATTTACATTTTCCATTAAATTTTTTTGGCATAATACTGAAAGAGCATTTTCTGCTTACCTCAAACTGTCTTGCTTCTACTCCTCAGTTTTTTCTTTTTTCTACCACAGCATAGTAATCTCCTTTTTTCTCCCTTTCTTCAGAAAGAAGAAAGCATCCAAAATTCAAAAAGATTTCTTTTTTCTTTTGTCCTTTCCTCGAAGCGAGTTTTTTATGTTGTTGCTGTTGATGTGAGTAGTGGTTGTCGAGCAAAGTACACGCTCTCCAATGCTGATGTGATGATGGTAATATACGTGTGTGGAACCAACTCATGCATGTATGTGCAGAGAAGATGTTGATGTTATTACTTGCACTATGGACCAATCTTATTTCCTGACTTTTAGCGCTATTGATCCGACACAAGAATGTATTCAAAGAGGGGCACAACACTCTTCTTTATTCTTCTGTATAAGGTTTCAACCACTCTTTTCGCTCTTGCCTTGTTTTTGAGTTTCTTTTTTCTTCCTCGAGTCTGTTGTTGAAATATATGAATGAATGGAAGAGAAAAAAGAAAGAATGACGAAATTGTCGTATATATTTTGTGTTGTTGTGGTATGTGGGTACTTTGGTTGGTGCTGCTCCTTTCAAGATTCTTTTTTCTGCTTTATCCTTGTTTCACTAATACTAATGGCATTCCCCTTTCTTCTTTCATTTGAAAGCGAGAGTGTGTAGGTATCTGTAATGTGAACATTTGGACCACTCGAACCAAGTCCCCTCTCTCTCTCTCTCTCTGTCCTCTGCACTGGTTACTCACTCTTTTCGTGATGTGTGTAGCTGGAAAGAGAAGAAAAAAGGAGCTTTTGTACCAAACTCTAGACTTTTTTTGGTGGTGACTCTGTAAAACTGTGAAGCATGACATGTGAGCAAAAAGGGAAAGTGAGGAACGAGGAAGAAGCCGAAATGTGGCATGCAATGAACACTACACACACACACAGCTTTTTGTCTGAAGAAAAAATGTAATATATGCATACCTTTCTACACAACTTGCAACAAAACTTATTACCACTATTACAAATTACAACACATTTTTTGGCTACTTCGTATGCACCTTCCGGTTCGATGCTGTGATTCTCCGAAATGTGTTGAGTATTTTCTCGTAATTTTCGTCGGGGCTTGTTTTTCCCAACTCATCTCAACTCTTTGCCCCTTAACATCTTCAACAGAAATCCTCTCTTTTACCACACCATTGCCCTTTGTCTCCAACATGAGTACCTTTTTTCTAGTCATGAAAGTACCGAAAATAGCGTTCATTAAGTTTACGGAGATATTATACTTGTAAAAAGCAAAGCAGCATTGCTTTGTACTGCCTTTCCGTTTACAAGGAAAATTTGTAGCCACATTTTTATATCACACGGTTGGTTGGGCCGTTTGCTGTTCCTGATGGCCGTGTCATGGTGGCCTTTCTTCTATGCTGCTTCTCTAATGTATGCGATTTTGATTCGGTTTTTTAGCCCGCTAACAACTTTGCTTTCTTCCTACTTTTCCACTTTCTTATATATTCTATTTCTTTTAAGACAGAAACGGCGAAAAAGGGAAAGTAACAAGATCTGTCTGGATAAAAAAACGTTTGTCCATGCTTTCCCGGTCTTTTTCTCTGGTAGCAGACGAACCAAAAAGCTTAAGTTGTAGTAATGGTACTTTGAAAGCACTGCTTTTTCTTTACATACCACTTACTTCTGTGTATGAGAGAGAGAGAGAGAGGAAAAAGGAAGTAAGAGAACTCGCCACTTCAAAAAAGAGGCTTAGTTATATCATAATAGTTATATTTTATAGAGAAGTACATATACTTAGTATATAAACTTCCAATAATATATTTTATAAACATGTAAGACATTTCCCGTTTAAAAAAAAGTGATCTCGCTGGCGATACATGACTATCGCGTTTCTTTTTCTTCTTGCAAGAACGACCGACCATAAACAACGGACGGTATAATGTATGGAGGCTCCCACAACTGGAAGATTCTGTCTGTCCGAGGTCTATCCTAACATGTGTGGGTGCAATTCTATATTTTCCTGCTCCCTTTGGAACACTTTTCTCGCGCCCACTATATTATGTACAGACGTCGATTTCATGAAGTCAATATTGGACTAACAACAGAAAGAGATAAAAATGTCTTATAAGGTCCGTGAAATGTTATTTTTTCTCTTCTGCTCCGTTCTTCTTCCACAGGGATGACGATGACGAACAGGCAGAGTGGTCTTGTGTTGAGGAGGTATGCATGCAGGGAAAAATAAAAGGACAGTCTAAAGAGTGAGTGCATGTGTGTGGATAAAAAAAGTTTTGGAGCACCAGGACTTATCCGTCTGTTTTATAGTTCCTTTTTTTTAAACTCGATTCAAGAACGGAAGAAAAAATAAGCCCGATAGGATAAGAGGGAGGATCAAATTGATATGTAGAGCTGCGTGGTGCTGCTCAGGCTCTCGCCCACATTCTCGACTAATAATATTACTTACAAGGGAGATTCAACTGAAAACGACTTTACGTGTTCCATTTCTGTCTCTTCCTGCTTCCTCTCTGATGGATCTTTTGTCGAAATCGATGTATGTGTGGTGTTTTATGTATACTTCCTTCCGACTAATAGAAACCAACGAAGGCAATTTCTCTTTGTATTTGGTGTGCTTATTTGGCAGAATAATTTCTTGCCGGACGGGCGTTTATCTACCCTGACATTAACCACACGGATTGTTTAGCCTTGTCCGTCGGATAGAAAAGGTGAAAGTACAATATTTTAAAAATGAACCCGACAATGTTGAATTTTTTTTAGTATATTTAGTTTTTTAGAATGAAAAAAAAACGCTGATCTGACGTAAGAGACGCTCGGAGGACGGGTCGGGTGTGACGTTAGCAGAACTTCATACAAGTAAGTTTCCTGTTATATTTTCGACGATAATGAATTTGGCATTGGTTAGTGACATGAATGCTCTTTCGCACAACGGCAGCGCCCAAGTCCCGCCATGCAAACCTTGAACCGATTGAATGCTTCCCGTATATTTTACAATTTAGCGCCGCACCATCATTGAAACTTTGTGCAAAAAAACTCTGCTGCAATTGGTTGTCCCGCCATGCAAACCTTGAACCGATTGAATGCTTCCCGTATATTTTACAATTTAGCGCCGCACCAACATTGAAACTTTGTGCAAAAAAACTCTGCTGCAATTGGTGAATGCATCTAGTCGCTGGATCAAAGTAGTTTTGCTGGTTTGCGTTTGGTTGGATGGAACCGAGAGGTAATATATAGATGAAAAGTCGCTTCGCCGGCCATTCATTCAGCTTGCAGTAGTGCAGTGCAGTAATAATGCAATCCCGCTTTTGCATTCGTGCCGGTCGCGGGATTTTTTGAAAGTATAAAAACTCTCATTTTATTTGATGAGAAAGAGTAAAAGCACAAGAGCTAAGCTCAACGTTTTTTTTTTGGTTTTCCATTTTCATTACATTACATTTCAATGCAAATTAACGAAAAAGAACTGACAAGGAAAATGAAAAACAGCTAGTGTATAATAATAATAATATGCTCCATTTCTCGGTTTTCTCTGGCAGTTTCTTCTATCCCGATTGTTTTTTTTTTGCGAAAGAATGATGCTTCGCTTCGTAGGTATTATAGGTATACGTGGCTGACGGTGATAGGCGTGCATTTGCATGTTTCATGTAATGGGTAACCACATCAGTCGCACCGAACCACACTCAACGAAGCCAGATTGGAATCATTTTCGTTCACCTGAACTGAACCCGTACTATTATGTTGGCTCATTCTCCTTTGCTACATGATGACCGTTGTGCAAAACCATAGCAGACAATTTTTTACCCGACTCCGTTTTGAAGTGAGCCAGTGTTCCTGCTTTGCTAAGTTTTTATGCAGTTTATTTCTTCCAACTCTTTCACAACAAAGTGGTCGGTGATTCCACAATTCTTATTTCTGTTGTTGCATGGCTCCACCAGCAGAATTACATGTTTTCTGGTGCAGTTCTACTTGTTTCACTAAACACGACCTGGTTTTAGAGCGTTGAATGCTATGCTGGCAATTTGTGTTTTACAGAAAAAAAGTTTTCCTCCGTAATGTTTAAACTTAAGGAACAACTCGGCCATTAAAAGCTACTCCTCCACAACGAAATGGACAATTGAATTACTTACTTGGTGGAGAGCACAATGCAGACAATCGTTTACTCTTTAATTGTCCCATATACTTTGTTTCATTGAGCAACCCTCTAGTGGCTGTTTTCCACTTTTCGGATGACATAATCAGCCAGGCAAAAAAAGTTGCTCGAATATTGG
>JAHZNF010004214.1:0-10487 GCA_027744215.1 Troglopedetes dispersus | reverse complement strand
GTAAAAATGGGTAAAAACGGGTAAAAATATATTAACATGTAGTATATGGGAGGCATTGAGTAAGGCATTGAGCATGTGGGGCACAATGAACACAATGTAGTGCATAGGGCAACTTGAACATTTGTATAGCGTTACATTAAAACCCGTTTTTTCCCGTACCCACTTATTTTTCCCTCAAAAAGCGGGTAAAAGCCATCCCTGGGCTGAACATTAATGGTATTATAAAAGTCAGAAATTCAAAGTTGATATAAAAACTTTTATTTAAAAATTGCCTTGAACGTAATAAATGGTTTGTTTCTGTTCATAACCCATTGCATGTTAATAATATACTGACCAGTAAGCCTCGCTAAAAAGACAATATTTCTGCGAAACCAATGACTTCAACCTCAAATACTTCATCGTCTTTGTAAAACCGATTGTGTAGAAGCACGAAATGCTGGATTCAAGGAATTCATGTGAGCTTGCGTGTCGAAAAATGGAAAAGTAATTGTGCGCATGCAATGATATGGACTGCTTTTGCTAATAACTGGGAAAAGAAAATCTCTAAATAATTTATGAAAAATATGGTCCTTAATGGCTTTACATTGTTATGATGTGCTATTTTTAAGCAAATCATTTCTTGTGAATTATTAAATACAATTAGCATAATGCAATTTTAGACCAAACATGGAAAATAAATCAAATCGAACTCTTATTTAGAGAATTCGCAAATTATTACCTAATACTAATTATACTCATATAACTGCAAAACTCTGATGCAATGAAGCAGAATATTTCTTTTATTAGCAGAATTTCTTTGACTTGTTGAACGTTTATGATTAAATCATTAACTTTCGAAATAATTTTTAGGTATGGAGAATCCAAAATGAATTTTTAGTACAGTTTATCGAATTCAATGTGACCGTCAAAATGCTTGTAATTTATGATATTTCAATATAAAGACTATATAGCTCTTAATTTATGTTAATTGTATTGTTAGCCTTTGTTTTGAATGATAAATGCTTTGATAAACTTCAAAATTACGAATATGAAGCTCTACACAATTATGATAAGTGGAAGTAAAATGTCAATCTTTCGGATTAGCGCTGCTAAAGAGCCCTTTGCCTTGACACAATTCTGGTTGCTTGTAGTTTTCCAGAACATTCTGTATTGTCACTATATAGTTCCTTACAACGCGCTTATAAATTCATATTCTGCAAGTTTGAGAATCTGAAAAAAATGTCGCGTAACGTCGAATTAACAATATGCAGGTTAGATATCCTAGTTCTATTGTTGTTGGTCAGCAGTCATTCTAAAACAAAAGGTGACCAAAAATACGTCCTAGTTGAGAAAGCTTTCGATATAAAATTTATGAGCAAAGAGTTTAAGGAATTTTACCACGATCAGCAGCATAAAAAAGGCTACCTACCAGTTGAAAATTTAATGAAAACCTTGTCCCAGTTTGCCACCAGGAATTGCCTTCTTGTTCTGGACAATCAAGAAAACGCCGACTTTCACGAAACCGCACCGATTCCTCTTGTTACGCGAAGGGTGATTCCTCTCGCACTCCACTCACCCAAGAAACCTAAGTTGCTTATATTTGGTCCGGAGAAGCTAGCCCTCAGAACGTATCAATGTTGGGACGCAATCAGCTAGACTGCTCCTATTCAAAATATTTACNTGCTTATATTTGGTCCGGAGAAGCTAGCCCCTCAGAACGTATCAATGTTGGGACGCAATCAGCTAGACTGCTCCTATTCAAAATATTTACTTTCACGATTCAGAGACACTTGTGTTCAGTTGGACGTAAAAAATTATTGGAGAGTTGCAAAGCCCTGGAATTGCCACGTAGAAGTGGGTCTCCATCCTCAAAACTTTTACTATGAATATCACGACAGATTATAAGCCCTTGTCTCGGGCACCTCCCAAGGCACGAGAACTTATGACTAGGACCTGACATTCCCACACTTCCAGTTTGAGCACGTATATATTTTTGTCAGCGAAAAATCTCCGATGTGGTATTTTCAAGGGTTAGTGAAGGCCAGAAGAACGTCCCATTACAATAGAAAACATGCCCACTTGTACTGCCAAGGAATTTTTTCACACTTTGCCCTGTCCAAAGTTCCTTATTATTTTAACAGAAAGGATCGACGAAGATTTTCCACTCTGTTAATTAAGGAGCTTAGCATTATAACCATTTGCCATTCCTTTATTTCTCTTGACTCAAATTTAGGATTTGTAAATGTCCAATCTAACGACCTGACAGATTATAAAAACTAACAAGAACTGTGCTACCTCCACCAAATCATAATTTAGTTTGGCAATTTTCATCTGAAGATGTAAGCCAAAGCATAGTTACAGAAATGCTGCCAATAATTGAAAATTGTGGGATGCCCCCAAAAGTTTCCAATCAGAGACCTTTGAACCTTGACATCAGTCTTGCATATGCGAACATTTGGTTATCAATATTGAAAAATGCAACCGTAAAGACACCCAGAGAAAGGGGTGGTTACTCGGGATGCTCAGAACACATCAAAGGTGAGAAAACTAATATTCGGGATACGCAAATCTGGTTAACATTTCGACCGTACTTCAAAGGACTTCATCAGTTTCCCTACTTTCGGGTTAGTGAATTGAACAGTTTGCGATTTCTGAGTTGTGGAGTTCGAGGCTACACTTCGATTGCCTTTCAGGAACTGACAAGTGTGTTCTACAAATGGATTTACATTCTGGTTGCCATGACAACTGTATCAATATCTATGAGAGCATTTTCTTCAACAAAAACTAATGTAATTTCATCTTGGTTCTCTACGTTCACAGTTCTTCTTGAACAGGGCGACTCGTTCATGGAACGAGCGTCTAATGCAGACAACAAGGTTAAAATTGTTGTGGCAGCGTTTTTGCTTTCGGGAATTCTGTTGAGCAATGCCTACAAAAACAACAACGTTTACAATATGATAGCACCGAGAAATCCTATTCCTTACGAAACCTTCCAGGAACTGGTTTCCGATAAGTTTACAGTATACACGAGAGTGGGCATGTTGCAGGTTGCGAATTCCCAACAAAAAGCAAACATTATTTTAAATGTGTTGAGTCTGGGCGGAGGAAGCTTTCTAGAAGTCGGGGTGAAAACCCTGCGAATCATAGCGGTGTCTGAGGTCGCTGTTGCCATGTCAATTGTCGTGAAAGCGATTCAGTCTTTGCGCTTGCGTGACATTATTGTGGAGGTTGCAGCTGGCAACAGTACCTTAAAATTATCTGGTGTGGTGAACGCCTCTGAGCTACAACCGTCAACTGGAATGCTTGCTGAGGTGGCATTGAACAGTACTACTTCTTGCCTGGAAAAATCCAATGTAAAATGTAAAGCGGAAACTGAAATAGAAAAGGGTAAGCTTTTGGTTGTCGAGTCAAAAGTTTTGCTGGAGCATCTCCGCAAGTGTGACAAAGCTGCACTAATTCTACCCCAAAATTTATGTTTTGAGTACTTTCGAACTTTAAAACGCGCTCATAAGCAGCTACACTTAGATATTGGCACAGAACGCTATTCTGATGTTGAGTGGGTGTTCATTCTAGAAGGGTATGTGCCTGCAGGACTTCCTAGAAGACTTAAGGCAGCATACGAGTGTGGTATTTGGGATCGTTGGATGAAGTTGGTTGAACTAAAGATTACTACTGGTGAGGTTAATGATTCCGCAGGGGATCTGGAGGCTGCAAAGATGAGTGGAAATATTGTTTTGCTTTTTGTTGTTTGGATGGTTTGTCAATGCATTTCATTTTGGGGGTTTGTGGTAGAATTGGTATGGGAATTGTATTTAATCAACCAGAATTAGCTTCCCCTTGCCATGAAATACATACATATATTGTGGGTTTTTGCGAAAATTGTCCTTAAATCTCCGGTGTTTCGTGAAATCTTTTCTGTCGTGTCAAAGGTGCTTAAAGTGTGCTGCACGTAGTTACTTCGAGATTTACTAAAACCACCTAATTATATACGTATAGTATGAAATGCCTAACACTTACGATAAGCAGAAATAAACGTGAATATTTGAACAAAGAACTTTAATATACATTTTATAGGCACATTAGTAACAAAAATGCAAGCCTTTTCGACTCTAAAATCTGGAGGTGATCATTATTTTCAATATCTGCTTTGATTAATGGATAAAATGTTGGCAGTTCACAGTTCACAGACTGGAGTACGAAGCATTCGAGATGTGAAACATGACATTTTTGTGTAAAAATATTTACTTGTGGTCGTGGCTATATGTATAAACTTTACAGAAAAATATAGTTGAAAAACAAGTCTTTGTTTATTCAAGACTTGAGACTGAAAGGTATAAGATTAGCAGAGAGATGTTTTCTCTAACAATGCATTTAACTTGTATTATATGCGCCACATCAAGAAATTATCACGACTGGTCTCATTGATGACAACAAACACAAACTACTACTCCTAACATTGGCAGACGATTAAAAATATAAGAACTTGTTTGCTTGATGAAGGGATGCATGCTTGCAGCAAAAATTGTAAACCAACACCCGACCAAAAGGACATCTCTTCAGCAGGTGACATTTTCTACATTGTAGATAAACTTCTCCTTGGCCTCCAGGCATTGTTCGATGATAGCCAGCAGGTTGCAAAAAAAGTTGAATTCTTTATGAACAAAGAACTGGCTTCACGATTATTTCGTAAGTCATTGTACTTTGTGCTCACTATTATATACCAAGAATTGCACACCCGCAGCCTGGTTCTGCGTAAGCTTTTGAGTTGACTCCGAACTGGACACAAAAACAAGATGTAATTATTCGCAGTATACAAACACACTTCTTGGTGTGAAGAACATTGATATTTTTGGTGCTAGAAATTCACAAGATAGTCGAGATGGCTCAAATCTCAGTCTCCACTTTACTATTTCTGCTTCTACAAATAGCTCTGAGTCCTCAATATGCTGCTGGCTACGCGAATGGAGCTCCTTCAGAAAAATGCCAGTCGATGATTCCCGACCACGGGGTAGATCCACAAACAGGACCAAATCCTTACAAACTTAAGATAAGTGAAACTTCCGTGCAAGGTACTGAAACTGTTAATATAACAATCATTTCACCCTCCGACGCGGAGGACTTCAAAGGATTCTTCATTCAAGTGAGAAAACCAGGTGGAACGAAACCATTTGGAGAATTTATAAAAGGAGCAGCTAACTCAAGAAATATCAAGTGTGAAGCGGAAAATGATGCTGCAACACATGATTCCTCAGTTTCAAAGAAATCAGTGACGGTGCAGTGGATCGCTCCCAACAATGAAAATGCCGAATATCAAGTCTAGTAAGGTCGGAAATATATTTTTTCAAAATAAAAAAAAAACTTATCATTACCGTAAATGAATTGCTTCATGTAAATTTCTATTCACAGCTATACAGTAGTCAAGGATGGTGGTATTTATTGGACACATATTCCGCACCCTGAAAAAATTCGTGTCACCAGAAATCCTCAACTTGACTCCAGATCTTCCCAGGTTCGACTCGTGCAAGATTTTTGCTTGCTCCAGAAAAAAAATGCAAAATTGTACGGCATTTTTTTAAATTTTGCAGGTTGCTGCAAGTGAAGAACTTCTGAGCAAATGGCGGACTACCTATAATGGTTGTGGAGTTACCAAAGGTTGTTTTGGAATGCCTGGAAATTGTGTGGAGCAGTACGATTCCAATTCTTCCAACCCAATAACATGTGACATGATGGTCACGTGGCAGGTCAAAGGAGGTATATATGGCTTCGAAATGACTGGAAGACCAGGTGGATCCAAAGGTTACGTCGCAGTGGGATTTTCTACCGATCAAATTATGGGACAGGATTCAGTTGTGGGATGTGCAATTCTGAGTGACCAAGCTGCACCAGTTGTTCAACGATACTACAATCCGGGGAAAAGCAATGAGCTTCATAGTGTAAGTTTCAGTTTCTCAAGGTGTTTTCGAATTTTTTATAGGCGGGTATTGTGATCCAAAAAATTTTTTTTATTGTGTACATTATTAAGGATCCTATGCTCGGATTGGTGCCAGTGGAAGGGGCATCACTTGAAGGAAATCTTTTCTGTCGGTTTACTCAATCCGAGACTCACGAAATTGGGGGTCGCACAGTGGACTTGAAAAATGATCCGCATTTCTTGTTGTTGTCGAGGGCGGACGCAGTTCATGGTAAGGATTTTCATGTTCACTGACTATAAAAAAGATATTATTACCTATTTGTTTAATAGTTTTTGGTTGATGCCTGTGGCAAAGAATATGTATTGTATTGGTGACTGTTTTATATGAATTAGATCAAGGACTGGGAAAACATGAGGCAGATGGTAAAGGCTCCAGTCCAACGGCAATATATTTTGTCGAAAAAGTGTAATTTCGAAATACTGGAATTTATCTTTTAGTGCAAATTAAACTTAACAAACAATGAAATTCTAAAATGTGTTGGTATAGCTGATGAATTAAGTTTAAGTGAGGAATTATAAAGTACATTTTATTAGACAGTAAAAACAACACAAAAAATTCAGTTTTTGGTAAATTTATTAATTTGTGAAGAAATAAAAAATATACTACATGGTAGGTGTGTACGAACTCTGGCATCTGTTACACATTCCCATATACGTTCACACGCAAATCCGACCAATGCAACCAGCAATCCAACTACATAGAGTAGAAACACCGTGACGACTTTTCCCTGCATTTTTAGAACTGCATTCATAGATATTTCTTCAGAGTGTGTCTTTCTGGGTCTGTCCTGTACTCTCTCGGATTTTTTAAGCCCGTCTGACTCCTCTTTCCACCTTTGCAATATTCCAAACTCAAATAACCTTCCATAAATTTCCACAAGCTGTCCATTTCCAGGCGGAAGAATTGCAATAAAAGTGTGTCCGATATGTAGAAATTCCTTTCCAAAATGGCATTGGCGAAACGGATATTTAGCAATTCTTCTGTTAAACTCTCGGTGTACAAGAAACACCTCGGGCCATTGAATGATTCCAAAGGTTTTTGGGTGATACACTATCGTATCTATTAACCCCGCTTCTCTTGATAGAGGTGCCCTCTCGAGAAACCACAACATTGTTTGCGAAGCTTTGGACTGGTCTTGCCAAGCAGCTTTAATGAAGTCAAGAGCATCTGGCGCAACAATTGGTGCTGGAAAGATTAAAGTATAGTTGTTTTCTCGGAGCTCACTCAATTCCTTGAAGACATGGTCTGGCGCTGGTTTCACCAACTCACTGGTAATTTCCCCAGTGTAAAATGTTCCAAGAGTCATGCAGCCTAGTATCCATGGAATGAATAACCACAATTTTTTTGGCAATGATAATTGGGTTCCCATTTGAAGCAAGGTAGCGAAGAGGGATAATGCCGCGTCTGAGATGCTGATTTTCATCGACAAGGTTATCGTCAGCACAGTGAAGGATATGCCGAGGATTAGCCACACAGTAGAGTGGAAAGGTTGAAGAAAGATTTTGAATTGCCACACAGAAATTTGAAGTTTGGGTGGAGTATTGCAGTAAATAAAGGTGGACAGGATAGGCGCGGTGGGAACAAAACTGGGCAGATTTCGTTCTCCAGTTTCTTGGAGTTGGGAGTAGTAGAAAGATTTCCAAACATGAAGCGCAGTTGAACTGAAACTTTCACCATAAACCGTGCTCGTTACCTGTTTGATTTGCGGAGCACTGCGGATGTGGTTCTTCACTTTATTTTCGTTGTGCGAGCGGATCGACAGGATCGAAGCATTCAATTTTCTGGAGACAATTTCGTTTAGAAGGATGAATGGATAAACAAAATGTACGTTAGTCCCATCTCGTCGAATATGGTAGTCTCGAAATGCTGGAAAATTTTTCAATGCGTCTTCTATTTCCTCTTGGGCAATGTCGGCAAGTAGGATGGCTTTACTGACGTTGACAGTTGCACAGGCAAAACTTGCACATGTTAGATGAAGTCCCACCCACAAGAATCTCATGATTGGTTTAATTAGGTGGACTTAACCTGGTGAACAAATTTACGACTACCGAAAAATTCTGAAATGGAGATGTATCTATATTTTAATACTGAAAACTATCGTAAAACATATTTTGTTCGAAGTTCGAGGTAAAGGTCAATATGTTTTGAACATTTTGTATAAATTTACAATTTGTAGCGTGAATATGTGTTTCTTTCCAATATATTCTAGAACAATACATTATATAGTGCTGACAAATTAATGAAAAAAAGATAGACTGACACTTAAGGCTAAACCGCACATATATCATCGAACTATATAAGTCATGTTCGATGCTACATAAGTAGTTGACTTTTACATAATCTAATAAAAATAATGTTATTTCAAGCACAAATCCAATTATCTCAAAACTATTTTGCGTTCTAATCTCAATTTCATTTAGTAGGAAACATAATAAGGAAGAAATTAATTTACTGAATTACTTGACTTCGGTTTTACATGATAATTTAAGTAACTGTTTACAGCCCGTTCGGAGTTCAGAGAACCAAAGCAATACTCTTATAGATCATAAAGATAGACCAAAATGTAAGAATTTTACTAAAGTTGCTCCTAATTTCGAAATCACAAAAATGTATGTAAATATGAAAATTGGCACATATTTATAGGTCAGGGTTTTTTATATTTTCAGTGACCAACAGCTTAAAAATTAAAGCTACAGAGTTGCTTCATAAAACTTTCAATTGGTATTTTTAGAAAATGACGAAATTGTTTAATACACAAGCAAAACTAAACTATACAACGGAGAGGTCGCTTACAATTGTTGAGAGATTGACTAAATGCTCAATTTATAGTTTTGCATTTTACCATAACCAGATTTAGAAAATTATAATTAGTGCTAATTATTTTTTAACATTTCTTCTGGCGAATAGCTCGATACTTGTACATGGCACTACTGAAAAAGTTCATTGGGTCAACAGCTCCCTTTTTCGTGCAGCAACGTGCCACAGGGACCACCTGTGCCCGGACCTTGTACGTATTCATTTCCAGATCGGTGCATTTAAATTTGGTATATATGATTTATATGCCACAATACTGTTTCAAATGACATTTTATAAAAATTCCTCTCGCGCTTTGGTCGTTATGACGGTAAATATGATTTGCTGAATAAATTCGTCAATATTACTAATACAAGATTCAATGGCAAAGTTACTATGTATATTATAAATAGGCGCTGTATTGCTCATTCATCAGATTTCATGCGCAGTAGTGATCAACAATTACATTTTATGCCCACTAGTGCCCAGTCAACAGAAGACAGTCTTTAGCTTGAAGTGAAATATTCTTGTTTCACAACATTAAAATTATGCCCCTGATCTGACAACGCAACATTATTTTTAAATAAATTTTTGGTGGGCCTTTGGGCCATGTTTCCCTGTATTGATTTAACTAATTTGGCTATGCTGAATTCAAATATAAAAGCCAAAACCGAGTAATCTATGCCCAATTCTTCATGAGAGTAGGTGTATCCTCATTTTACCAAACATTTTTCAGGTGTAACTTTTTGGTATATCATCTCGAACTCCGAAATGCCTCTGTGGTTTCGCACCACATTTGGCAGGATTACTCCACGTAGCGCCGCCAATACGTGCACCAAAAACCACCGTGACATCTTTACGTATATTGGAGAAAATTGCAAAATACCTAGTGTATTCTCACTTACCAAACGGACTGTATATGCGAAGTATTTTTGTTCACATGATTCCTTACGCAGTAGCGTTCATTCATTAGACTCCATACGCATGAGTCTTTTTGTAGTGTAGCCAAATTTATATGCCGTTGATCGTAGCCCTCTGCATTTTTCTAAAATGGTTTATTGTACTATTGTAAAGGTAGACGGACGCGACCAAACATATCATTAAGATGTGATGACGTGAAAACTGGTTCAAAAGTGTCATAATAATAAATTACTTGCTGGATTGGTGTAAACCAAACCTGACGTATGTACTGTGATTTTTTACAAAACGTGTTAATGTTTCAATTTAGCACTTCTGAAGAACGGCTCTGTATTTGTACAACCCGCTACTAAAAAAATCATAGGGTCAGTCGCTCCTTTCTTAGTGCAGCATCGAGCCACAGGGACCACCTGTTCCCGGATCTTTTAGATGTTAATCTCCATGTCGGTGTCATCGGTGACGCATACATTTGATTTCCATTCCTCGTTGTAGTGGCATTCTAGCTTAAGGTCCTTGCAGCATTCCTTGGTCCATTCTTGCATAAAGTGGGTCTTTCCTTGTTTATCATAAATGATGCAACCATGCCCACAGACAAGGTGCCTAAGTTTCATAAAATGAAAATGGGTATGTGAATATTTTTAAATATTTATCACTTCGAACAAGAAAAACTTACTTGTCTTCTCCTGAAATCACGTTTTCGGGTGACACCATGATCAGCAGCATCCACGCGAGTTCGGACAACCGTTTTAATCTTTTAATCATCTCAAAGGATTTTAGATATTTTTTATATTATTACTGCTACCAGGTTGCCAGCTCAAAATCAAT
>JAHZNF010004213.1:0-12041 GCA_027744215.1 Troglopedetes dispersus | reverse complement strand
CTTGTTAGTCGGAGAAACGATTGCTGATTATCCGTCCGGCAGGAATGCTTTCAAAGGTTGGGTAGCAATCAGCTCTCTTCTGCCGTCCCATCCCATCCCTGAAACGAAGCAGGAAGGAAATGAAACAGAAAAAAGTGAGTAAAATGGTATATTCTTAGTGAAATATTCACTACTATATCACATTCCTGTATTGGTTGGTGAATCTGGTGAACTGCAATTCTACGCTACTTCCAGTCTTCCACTTCCAACACATGAATTGAACAGCGGTGTTAAAAGTTGAGAAACTGTGCGGTCTGAGAAGTCTGCTCAGCTCATGGCTTCTGGATCGAGTGCATTTTACTGCCAACTTTTAGTTGAAAAGCCTGGACACTCACACACAAGTACAAAGTGGAGAAGCCTGGATCGATATTTATTGCATGAAAGAAGATGAGCAGAGAAAGAGAGAGAAAGAATCTGGCAGACACAGAATGCGTCAGGCAAACCACTACCACAATTCCGCATTCACTACAGAATTTTGTCTTTTACCCTGAAACTTGAAACGTACTTATATACGCAGCAACACTATGTACACATATACTCCCTACGAGAAAACTAATTGTAAGACAGAAGACTACTTTGGAATGGATTGGAGGGGGAAGGAATGTGTCATGAACGGCAAGTTTTCCCAGCAATTCAAATTTCAAATGATCAAACTTCACCAAAGGAAAGCAAATTATGTGTGTTCAAAGTTTAATATTTCTTCTGTATTTTTCTCTCTGATAATTAGTTTCGAAAGGATAATTATCTCGGTTTATTTCTTTCGGACTTTCAAGAGTTGAAGTTCATAACCCACTAATATGAATATTATATTTTCATTATTTTGTTATCACCAGCTATTTTATACTTCCATTTCTGATCTGGTCCTTCTTACATAGTACCATTTTAATTTCGTAATTCTTGGCTCTTGGCTTACTCTGTTCGATTCACTGCTAACTTTTTTCACACACTAACTTTATCTTCACATCTTGAAAGTTACATATATAGTTTACACTCAATTCATTTGAGAGGTATGGTTAGGACCGATACCGATATACATATAGAGGTACGTAATTACATTCGCAATTAGCAAGACAACATTTTTAACGCATCGGTCCCTTTCACAGAAAAAACAGACTCCCAGGTCTAACAGTTGATTTGTTTCTGTAACTGAAATTACTATATGAAAAATTATTGAAATCATGAAAAAATCTCCGTTTTAAAAATTAAAAATCTAAGAAGGGTCTACATGCTAATGCCAGCATTTTCGTTGGAGTAGACCCTGGGACAGATCAATAGTGATTTGTTCTCTATACTATACTCTAACATCTATTGGTTGACTGACTGTTTTACAGTGACACCAAATCAAATTCACCGACGACAAAAATAAGGGCAACCATTAGCATGAGCTCCCGAGAATGTACCGTGCTTGAAAATGACTTAGAAGAACATGCACTTTTAAAGCTTTACACTGGACAATCTACATGATAGACCAAAACAAAGAGCTTCAAATTAGGTTACATGTCTGTTTTCAATTTTGTCACTTGTAAGTGAAACATTTTCGATTTTTTCACTACATGAACGAGAGATTCAAGCACTACAATATTGCATAGTAATTATTATTTAAGTTAGAACCTGCTGAACCGTAAATTTCAATTTTGCATTTGACTCTGTACAATGTAAATCACAAATCCGTAATCTCGAATAATTTTTTTTAAATATTTCGGGTATAAAAGCAATTATAATTATATGTATATACTCTCGTTGATTTGTTAAAAATTGCAGACTTGGAAGGAAGCCAAAAAATTGCGTGCAAGCTTAATTTGGTTGCCCTTTCCCATAAAATTAGTAATAGAATTGGAAGCGTGTGACACTTAACTATCATTCAAAATCAGAACGGACATGGCCGAATAATAATAAGATAGGATTATACTCACTATTAAAATAAAACAAATAAGTGTTTGACAAAAAACAATAAAATGGTTTCCATTAATGAGTGTCCTACAAAATCAATTAACTTAATTAACAATCATCATGTAAAATGTCCTGCTGGTGACTTAAATAATTTTTTATTAATCTAACCTACGCATACTAAATACATATACAACTGGTATTGCTACCCGTCGTACAATGTCATTTTATTTTCGATAGTTTGGCGACAGAGGGGACAGTTCACAAGTTGATCGGCACAACTCGAACAGAATCCGCTACGTAAAATAAATCATAATGTTAAAAATTAGATTTTTTCAACTTGATTTCAAGTTTCATTTAAAAATTCAACTCTAACTAAATGTTGGCGCAGTGCAATGCAGAATTATTTTTTTAACTTACCAGTGCTCACATGGCAAGAGTCGAACATTTGCTACATGATCAAAGCAAAGGTTACATGAGTTCTCCTTCACACTAACTTTCCGCAAGTATTCCATTTTCAGGTGACTGTAATTAGAAATACAAATTATTTAATGGAATAATTCCGGTTATTTTTCCATAAGACGTTACGAGATTGAAGAGCACCAACCGAGGTAAAACAACTCTGCACTCATCCCCAAGTTTTGCGTATTGATTAAAATTGCGATAAATTTTGTCAGTAGGTGGATACTTGAAGGGCCGGCTGCCGAAGTTGAAAACACATTGCTGAAATGACATGAAGCTTCCCGCAGCAAAGAATCCGGATCTGAAATAATGCCAAAGTCAGTGTTGTGTGTTCCTTGAAAATGTCATTAAAACGTTCGCAAGCATGTAGATGATAAAAGGTTATCGTGAGAAATACATACTTTGTATGTTTAAACACGTCTGTGTGACTTTTAATGTGGACGCCATTTAGGAAGAAAATAATTTCGAATTTTTCTAAGTCGAGATATGTGCCGAGTATATCTCCAGGTCGCCAACAAGGCACATGATTCATTTCATGACTCTGAGCCGCATGCCACATCACTTGTCGGCACCCGTCATATGCCACGCTGAACTCATCGTCACCAATTCCATACCCCTCCTATTTTAATGTTACACAACTTAAATTTTAAACTGGAACCACACAACGATTACAAAAATATTCAACTTAAAGATGTACTCAAATCGGATAAAAAATTTTACCGTCAAATATACAGCTTTTTTTAATCTCCTTCGAGCACTTTTAGGATGTTCAGACTTTGTGATTTTCTACCTCAAGTCCAGTTGGGGCAATTTTCAGGTATTCGCTAACATCATAACTATTAAGGATCACATTGATTCCTGAATTGTCAACTAGCTCATAGCCAAACGATCTTCCCGGAATCAAAACTATGTGCAACAAAGAAAAAGAAATTAACCTAAACCGTTCATGCTAGAATATTTACCATACGAATCGCGGCAGCTATTCTACCAACTTACAAACATTGTCTAGCGCCCATTGCGCGCAGAAGCCGACCTGCCGATACTCATAATTTTCCGAATCGGCTCGCTTCTCCAGCTTGACGAGAGGGTTTTCATTCCCGTGTGACTGAAGAATTTTCATTATCGCAGTCTTATTCTCACTAGTTTGAGCAAATTTTTCCAGGGCTATAATCGTGTACAGGATAACCGAAGGACTCGTATCCTCGCTCTGGGAAAGAACAAGGCATTCCCTCGATTATATTTCAGATCCTGCTTACTTTTGTGTATGTGCATACAGTGCGAGAATTTTTTTTTGAGACATACCAAATGGGTCATCAGGTACTTCATCACTTCCTCATTCAATAGAACGGTACTATTTTGGCCTGCTAGTTTCTCGGCAAGACATCCGAGTACAATTGATGTGTTTCTCTTCCGTCTTGTGTCATGATTCTCAAAGTCTCCCAGTCCTAAGTGATGACTGAGTTGCATAGCGTTTTCCTGTTGCAAAAAAAACAAAGGATTTGGAAATTACAAAAAATTAAATCATTTGTAATCAATTATCAAGAACAATATAGAGAAAGCAGTGAAAATAAGTTACCTTTGTCGGAAGTGGACAGTCATCTAATAGTAATGATATCACAGCTGGACCTAGAGGATCGTGCAAAGGAATACAGTTCACTAGAGACATAACGACCATTGGCCACCCATCTTCTAGTTCTGCTATTCTATGCAACTTCACCATCGAAGCTGGTGCTTCCGCATCACTGCAAAATAGTGAAAAACCATTAGTCAAAAGATACACATTTTTTTATTGTTAGAAACGACTCACTAGGGTGTCGGTGAGTGTGCGAAATGCTGGCATGAAGTAAGAGGCGAAAGCCGAACTTATAACAAAGATAACTTACTTGCCCACCAGAGTCCTTAACACCTTCAGTGTTTCCAACACGTAATGATTGACAACTTCCGGGGAGAAGGAAAGAAGAAAGGTGGCATCTGAGAGGTTGCTAATGCTCCTGTTATTTGGAGATCCTGAGTCATCCCTTCCTACACCCCCAGGAGTCAATGTCGAACCACCTGTACTTCCTGCGCTTCGCCCGGTGGGAGGGCCAAACATGGAACCTCCACTGCCAGACCTCTTTCCCCACCGGAAACAACAACGACAATTCGAACTGACTGTATTGCAACACTGAAGTCCCCGAGGCTCTCGTTCGTCATCTTTGCACAAACAAAGACCCATCATCACGTGTTCTCGCCTGAATTCCCGTCAGCTATAACGACCAGCGAATGTCTCACTTTGGTAACTTTTAAAATGGAGCACCAACGACAAGGAATCTCAACGTTTCGAAGTAAGCTCAAGTCGCGAATAAAATAAACCTTAATGGAAAAGAAAACGGAAAACCCTTAAATTAGTAGATCAAGCGTGTTAAAAACACTATTTGAAAGTTCTCCTCATCTCTGTGGCGCGCCACCAGTGTTTCCTTTGCAGAATACGAGGAGCACCTCAAAATTGACGACGACTCTCTACGACAGGTACCTCAATCTTTTAGAACGTTCTTCCGCTGAAAGTTCCGTCGTCGTCAATTCCATTATGACGACAACTCACACTTCTCTGTTCTCAAAGGTTTGGAAGGTTGTGGTAGTGGTGACGAGTAGTGGAGACACAAAACCAAAAGATTATATTCTCCCTACTTATCGAAGGGAAAGTTTGTGTTATTTTCAGATATTTTTCCCGAGTGTTTCAAAAGTCACCAGCTCACTCCACTATCGAAGCCATTATTAGAGGAAGAATTTTACTGGGTCGGAATAAATCACATTTTAACTGCCTTCTCTAGAATTTCGAAAATTAATTTCGGCACGGTTGTGCCACTTACTTCTTCTGCTGCTGGTTATTATAACTTGGTGTTCAAAATTTGAACTTCAAATACAATGTTTTCCCTCTGGGCTGTAACTGCATGTTTTATCAGAGGTGTTTAATGTAATGCAAATTCTGAATACTATATTCAGCCAGAACCAGAGTCACTCTTTTTCTCCTGGTGATGTTTTTGCACAAATCGCACATCATCATCGCACTCATAATACTTTGATTGAGATGAATCATTTCTGTTTTCGCATTCGTCTTCACGGCTACTCATCTTCAATTTTATTCCCATAATTTTTATCTCTACTAATGTATGCGTATACTATTAATTTAATTATGAAAGTATGTTCTTCTTTCATCTTTGGTAGCACAATGTTACTTATTAATTCACTCCGTTGAATGAGGCAATGCAATCGTGTGGCAAAGTAAGGAAAGGGAAATAAATAATTAGTAACATACATACACACTCACACTACTTTATCTGTTCACTGTTTGGTATTAATTTTATTATGATGATTAGCGCTACAATTTCTTGGTTTGTTAATACTTTTTGTTGGTCTGCGATTGAGGAGGAAGGATAG
Organism: Troglopedetes dispersus; assembly: GCA_027744215.1. Lineage (NCBI taxonomy): Eukaryota > Metazoa > Arthropoda > Collembola > Entomobryomorpha > Paronellidae > Troglopedetes > Troglopedetes dispersus. Next base: position 6,236 of record JAHZNF010004213.1, on the reverse strand, counting down.
TTTTCCTGACGAGTTCTCTATAAAAAACCGTCATCACTCAGTTCGTGTGCACCACCACACACTCTTTCGTTCCAAAATGTATTCGCCAATTTTCAGCAATTAAATGTTTTGCCCAATAATTGTTTTGCTTACATGCAAAAATTGTAAAAGCAACAGAACAAAATAATACTGGCAGCTCTCCGATAAAAAACTATGAGAATGATGATGATAGATGAGGTTAATATAATACTGACTGTGACTACACCGTAACTGAAACTTTGTGTGTGTTGTTGTGAGATGTGTGTGCTTGTGTGCATGTGCAATCGTATAATGTGTTGATGATGATAATATGATTAAAACAGAAGGGTAAGTAGTGTGTAAAGCAAGGATGCATATGAAGCGCTCAATGCTCGTGATAAAAAAAATCAGTCAGTGAGTCAAGTGAGTGTGCATAAATGGAATGAAATAATCAATATATAGGACATTTTGACCAGCTTAGCTATCTATCCTTCCCAACAACATCTAATATCTTTCTACTTTTTTCAGTACCCCAATAAAAACTCAGCTGAACCAAGTTACAATAGGTCGTACATACATTGATACAATTATTTTTATAGGCGCACGTTTTTTTTGGAGGTGTACTCGTGTACTATATGAATGAAGTGCTGTTGAAAACTCAAACTATGTTTATGCTTTTCAGATTATGTATAAACCTTTTTCCCAAAAATTTGCTAATTTTCATACAAGAAGTTAAATGTATATTACATTTGTAATTGATATCATGAAATTTTTATTAAACATATTTTAACGCACTTTTTAAAATCCTGGCAAAACCTTTTTCACTCATGAGCGCAAGATTAAGACGGACAATTTCTGCTCTACAAAATCATGCCTACATGTCCTCCAGAGATATTTGTTTACAGCGGACCATAAACCTGGGGATAACTTTTTTATCTTTCTCAGAATTAATAATTTATATTCTTAGCGAATAAATCTTTATTGAAGCTGTATTAACACGCATCAACAAAAAATGATTTCCCTAATTTGAAATAGTTTTCGTGAGAATGCACCGTACAGAGAAAATGTAGCTGCCAAATGTTATACTTAGTTTCTAAATGAGATCACTGCAACCGTTCCCCACATATCTGCGTTGCGTCTAATTTTGCATACTAATTACAAAATTGTTGTTACATCACAACTATTGTTACATACAAACCAATGGACAAACTCAAGCATACATACATAGGTACGTATAAATCATAATGAAGCAGGTTGCCCCAAACTCTCAATCAGTTCATCAGGACGTTCCGATATTAAACTTATCAATGAGCTTTGTTTGAATAATTGGAAAAATAAATGAATGCAACCAAAAATTCAGTCCGTGATGGCGCATAATACCCGCTTTAATTATGCAATGGTTACGATCGATGCACAAATCAAAGAACAAGGTAGTAGTACCCTTTCGGGTACGTGTGGTCGTAAATAACCAAAATAAAAACAATTTTTTGGCAACCAACATAAAATTTAACGGGACCTTGAATTCGTCCTGGAAAACAAAGTGTGCTGAGAGAAGAATGCTAACAAGTTATCCAATTGCTGCACTTTCTCTCTCCACGAAGCAGCGAGCTTGTTGATCTATGTACCAACTCTTACCCATCATCACCTCGCTCGTGCGTTGCACGAGTGCGGTCGGGCTTCGTGCAGACAACGAGGATATATATTATGGTCCAGTCTGGTGAAAGCCAACTCGGAACAGTAGAAAGGCGCTCTGAGACTACTACTGGACTAACAACAATCCAAAGTATGTGCAGGAAGGACACATACCTACAGCTTGTACACTTTCTTCTTGGAATCCGCTCCCATTTCTCTTTCTTTCCTGTATGGATGGATGTCTGTGAATGATTTTCAACTTCATATGGCTCTTGTACAAGCGAACATGCGACATATGATATGTCATTCTTTGCTGTCTGAAAAAGAAGGGTTGCATGTACTTAGACATAAAGATAAGCTTACATTCCCGTGTCTATCGTACATAGCGGAGAAAAATTATAAAGCGAAGGAAAATGCACTAGGCTACTGAATACTTGATGGGGTCTTTGCTCATCTGGAGCCACACAGGAAGTATGTGCTATTTCCTTCGTTTTTTGGAATATAAGTTGCTCATTCCACATTACATAAAGAGGTAAATATTCCAGTATATGCAGATACGATTTTTTTCAGTGCACATTTTCCAAATCTATACAAATTTCTTAACTTTGTGCAACAAGATTTTTTTCGATTATCTTAATAGCAGCTAATCATTCACATTTTCACTTTTGCTGTTTTTCATAGAATTAGAAAACTAGTACCAAACACACTATTAAAAAGCTTTGAGGTCAAGATCACAATCCCATTCGAAATGAGTAAAAGTACAAAATCGTTAAAATTACAACCAACCAGTCATTTAATTAGTCTGATACATTCCAAATACCAAACTCTTACAAAAAAAACAGGTCATTCACAACGACTAACACACAAGTACAATTTATTGCCAAATAAGGAAAGTAATCTGGTTCCAAAAGGCTCAATGTAACTCAATATTTAAAAAAATCAAGTATCCAAAAAAAAAACATCGAGCGGAAGTAAATCGCACAGAATCACTTGTACCGCTATAACATTGTTAAAGTGCTTTCAAAGTTACATACTATTTCGATTGTTAAAGCTGAATTGCATTCCAAAATCATGACTTCATCAAGTGGACACGGTACTGGAAGCAGTACCACCTCGTCTGGTGGTCCTCCCCTTGGCACCTTTGCGACAACCACGCTCAGCATGGAAAATTGCTCTCTCGCCGCGGCCACCAGTTTGTGTGAACTGGCAAACAGTGTGAAAGTAAATACACGCCATCATTTCATTAAGTTCATATCAATGCAATAATAATACTAATACCCACTTTTTGAAACAACCATTACCCTCGAAAATAAACAATACATTTTTTTGCTTTCACCTAAGAAATTTAACCTGCCTTTTCCCACTCTGGCACCGCATTTGCACAGTCTCATTACCTAACTATATGATATTATTATGCTTGGTGTTCATTAAGGAGCGTCACGGGATGTGGATATTTGGTGAGACGGAGTCGAAACGGAGGGTGATAGTCATCGAGAAAAAGAATGGCTCGTATGGGTTCACACTTCAGGTAATAAAATGTCACAGTGCAGAATAAATTATTATGTAGTGTAGTAAAAAGCAACTCCCGAAAAGTTCCACAATGTGCCTCTTCTCAAAAGCTGGATAAGTTGAAGAGAAACTGTTCATTTTTATCTGTTCGGAGAGTACATTTTTAGAACACATTTTTTCATCTCTCCTCCGGGCTGCGCTGTAAGCAAAAACTCGTCATGAATTGAGAAGACAGTTCTGAGAGTTTTCCCGAAACATTTGATTTTCCACATACACGTGCTTAACTTTCGACAAAAAAAGTGATAGTTTTTTTTCTATGCAATACTTGGTCCAAGCTTCAACCAAGGAAGTGAATTCGAGCGGTGAATGATTTGGCATAACATCTTTCGATTTGAGCAGGCCATTCCATCCAATACATTTGGTTCGCATACTGTACTGTTTCACTTGTCTATCCTTTATTTCCGTTATTATATATTTTGTGGCATACGTTTCTTCGTGAAATCATCATTTTGAACGTATTATAGCGATCTTCTAAAAAGCAGGAGGGAGTAATGAAGTGCACCATATAATCTAATATGTGCAAGCTCTGCAGTGGCTTCATAACAGTTTAGCTCTTCGAATAATACTACCCAAGAAAGAGCAACAGCGCGGTGTATAGAATCTAACTCGTTCTGTGGAGTATTATATATTTATACATGTATGTAAATTACATCGGCGACCTTTTTTGTTGACGACTTCATAGACAAAAAAAGCGCACAAGGAAAATTCTTGCATGAAAAAAAAAACATTTATCGTGCGTGGAAAGGACAAAACATTACGCTAGCTTTCTTATTTTCTGCTCACAATTTCCGTTCACATGCATCCTTCCTTCCTTCTTGCAGCAGCACAGAAGGTTGCATTTGGCATTTTGAACGGAATGTTAATGCGATGCGACGGAGGAAAAGCTAGTACATCACATCCCATTGATTTATCCTACATAGACTATTGCTATATCCAACTTTTAATCTTTCAGACTTTCAAGACCAGAAAACTTGAGGAAATGGGGAGGTTTAGTATTTTATATTTCTTATAGGAAGGAAAATAAAGAATTTCTACACATGAAAAGATCAAGTGAATCGACCTAAGTTTCTGGTGAAATTGCGTGTAGTTTTCCACTGAATGAAGTGCATGCGTGCAGAATCAAATGCCAAGATATTCTGTCCTATTAAGGACTAATCAGTAAATATAAGAAGTTTGGTTGCTCATTATATAAAATATGGTTGGTTCAGTGATGCGCAGGCACGGTGATCTTACCGGCAAATTAGTGGAATTTAGATCCAAGCTTGATAGGACACATTGTGGCACACTTCTTGGTGTTGTTTGTGTGAAACACATTACTGAAGAAACTTTGTGTACAATTTTTTGCACCATAAAATTATTTCACTGGAAGTAATCCAAATAAATTCTTTTAGCATAAGGAATATTTTTAATGTTTGTTTATCAACTTGCGTACTCTCAGAGTTACGGCGTACGCTACAAGCACGGAAACCGAGAGACTGATTTCATCACATACGTCAATGCTGTGGAAAGAGATGGTGCCGCTTATGCAGCTGGTCTCCGGGAAGGTATGCATCAACACTTCATTCATAATTTACTTAAACAATCAAATTATACAAGCACAAGCGTAGGTATGTATTTACCTGTTTTATTAAAAACTTCATCGAAATTTGCAGGAGACGTAATATTATCCATAAATGGACAAAATATGGCCCGAGTAGAGCACAAGTCATTAGTCAATTATATTCGCAAGTGTCCCATGCATTTGAAGATGGTTGTGGTTTCGGATGAACGTGCACGAAAGGTAACAAATTTTGACCGGTGGTGTTATGAATGGCTGCTTAAAATCTAACAACGAATAGAGAAACGAAAGGAATAATCATTATTATTAAATGTATGTTCGTTCTGTGTCTAACAGGTGGAACTGCACATGCGTTACGTACATTTGCAAAAGAAGCTTCAGGACAAAATGCGTGAGCTGGAAGACCTGCAAAGGCAAGAGCGTGACATTCTTTCTGGAGAGGGCGACTCATCCCTCCGGCGGAGTAAAAGTCCGAGTGCAATAACTGGCCCATGTATCGCTGCGGCAGCCACAGTGTGCTGTTTCTGTCCTCCCTCGAAGGCAGAAAAGTTGGAGGCGAAGGAGAAATCGAAGTCAATTGGATCAACGACGGAAAGACTGATGAAAGAAAGTTTGTACTATGATTGTTATAGAAAAAGCCAAAGCACACGGGAATTGCACAAAGAACAAAGCTCAAGTTGTGGGAAGCTCACTCACCAGACACAAAAGGCGTCGAGTGGCGACATCATCACGCTGAGCTCTACCACCAGCAATGGCAACCCAATATTGAGCTCCAACTCCATGACAAAAGTGAACTCGACTACGACCACACAGCAGCCTCTAGCTCAGCAACATCGACCTGGTTGCTTTCACAATCTCGGCGGAAGTGGAGGCGGAAGCATTTCGCTGGGAAATTCCTCGAGTACCAACAACAGCCCAGTTGTTCCAACCGCGCCAATTTTTTCCATGAACTCTCCGCAACAGGTTCCGCAGAGTAGCACTCTCTCCTCAACTAGTGGAGTTGTGACCGGAAGCCCCAGCGGAAATACAAGCGGTAACTTGTCAGACAGCACGCAAAAATGCAGTTCTTCTTCCAAGCCGAAATCCTGGGATAATCTGTTGGGAACAAAATCTTTTGGAGGGTATGGATTCGGATTCGGGTATGGCTACTTTCCCCAAAGAGCACCAGGGCAGGATGGAAGCAACCACTACCATTTCACTCATCCACATCATCACAACCATCACACCCACTGCAGCAGTCATCTCCACTCGAACTACTATTATAAGCAAAGTAAAGGGCAGCAAGGATCCTCCGGAAGTCAGGTGGTCAGTGGGCCACCCGGAGTTTCGATCCCGTCCCCATCTGGCTCCACTCCCAGAGGACCTGCGTGCAACGCAGCCCAGCACCGTTATCACGCCTATCCCACTCGAGTTCCCATGTCACATGGAGGTCTCGGTCCGGGAGGACCTCATGCTTCTTTGAGGTCACCACTTGGTGTAC
>JAHZNF010004212.1:0-16378 GCA_027744215.1 Troglopedetes dispersus | reverse complement strand
TTTCTTTCGTGTACCATCTGCACAGCTTTCACATGACTCCTGCATCCGCAAGGACCACCTACCTACCTACGTGAGTGGTACCAGCAGCAGTAGAGAGAAATCCATTATATATTAGCATACACATAATTCTCGTTGTTTAAGTTTTAAGCAAACATTTTCACTTTTGGTGTTCACACTAGACGACCCAATTTCCAAAGAAAGTGGAGCGATAAATGAATGTTCCAAAATATCCTGGGATTCAAATCCTATTTTTCGTCAATGACAATCGTGACTGGTTTTTCATGAGAAACACACCAGCACATGTATTTAGCTACATGCTTTTTCGGTCCTTGGCCCGTCCTTGCCAGCCTATCTTACACCGATTTGCTTCCTGCAGGAAGCACATTACATAATATGCAGAGTGCATGCATACTAGTAGTACAAATATAAGTTCCGAAATTGGAAGATTGGAAATCTAATAAGCAACAACGGCGCAGTGCTGTATGCTAGAAGGAAAGTGGATGCTCAGCGAAATAAAATTTATCGTTTGATCAAGTTGTTTCAATTCTGGCGAGGTCTGTTATCGTAACAAAGAGACAAGTCGTTTACAATAAATACACGTCAAAGGGAAAATAAATGAGCGAGTGAGAGCTCGTATTACGTGTTAATTTCAGGGAATTCAAACAAATATAAACATATACATACAATCACATCTCATTTTCGAAGAGTAACTTTCTCTCGTGCTAAAATGTTTTGCGTAAGTGCAGCCTTATTTAGTTTGGAAGAGGATTTTTGGGCGTGAACAACCAGATGATTTACAGTCATTTATCATTCTTACGAAATTGATCAAGAAGGCTGGCGACATGGACACCAAAGCAGCGTGTCTTTCCGCTCTTGTTCTCCCGTCTCTTCTTATTCTTTATTCTACTCTCCGTCGAACTCTTTTGCTTCACTTTGTCTCGCTTACACAATGAAGCTTGATACAAAACATTAAAACGACTTTAGTGTTCTGTGCAAAGGATGGGAACATGCAATACTCAATATCTGCAGTGATGAAGGAAATAAGCGAAACGGTATTAATGAATCACGAGATCAGCTTTCGGTTTACTATGTTTGCTTTCGGAACACTGTATTCATGTACGTGTGTGAGGGTAAGAGATAGGAAATGTGCTCCAGAACCATATTCATATAAATACGGAGCAAGAAAGCAAGTGGAAATGTTGACGCCTCGATAACTCGTGCCGTGCCTCTGACTCTCTTCTTCTCACTTGCATGATTAGTGAGCCTGGAAATGATGCATGACTGTCACGGAGTAAAGCACACTCACGTAATGTAAATGTTCGTGGTTAAAGTGGTGAAGTCTTGCAAGTTGTAGCACGGATGGTGAAAGGAGGTGAAAGTAGTGAGACATATGACAGAGAGAATAAGGTTCAGTCAAGTGACATTTTTGACGGAAACTCACATTTTGTAGGATTTTAATTTTTTTGTGAAGTTAGACAGGTCAAAATCTGAATTAAGCCAAGCGTTCATTTCTTAATTCTGCTTGAGTGAAATTGGTAGGCCGATACGCGCGTATGACTTGCTACGGTCTAAAATGCGTGAAAGCTTCTGGTAGTCTTTTCTGATGAACGAGCTAATTGAGGGTTGTGTCCTCTTGAAGAATTATTTTAAAGGCATGCAACCGTAACATGCCGAATAACTGATGTAGCGAAACATTTATTTCCTCGAGAAGTGAAAGGATGTGAACGAAATTACGATTGAACCATGGATTACACTACATGCCTCGAAAATGATGGTTTTATATCATTATATATGCACTTTTAGATGATGCTTGAGCGCAATGTGTCAGCTAACAATTTTCAGGAATATCCTACGATGCATAGAAGAAAATCCAACCATAAAGGAAGGCACTCTCCTTCTCACATCAGCAATTTTGATAATGTCTAATTTAGCTAGCAACCGCATTCTAAAAGGTGAAGCAGCAAATTTATGTAAATTTTTGAAGGAACCATATAAGTTGTTTATATTGACCATGCTTCGCATACTACGTACTACGTAACTGGAGTTAATAAACTCCACCTCAATTTCAAGAGTAAAATCTCCAATTCAATTGTATGCAGACACACGACAGACTGATAAGAGCTATATTTTTGCTAAAAATGTCTACGCATTGATTTCTGATGTGATGTGAAATAAAAGTAAAACCGAGTTTACGGTGCAACTGTACAGCATCTGAATAAAGGGTGACATTCAGTCAACGGATCATGTCGTTTTTATTTCACCACGTCACTCCCATTCTTCTTTTCATGTAAACATCCTTTATTTTGAGCGAATGTCATGTGATGGCATTTTTGGGATCTCTTTCGTGACAGGACCACCTTTTTCCGTGTAAAGCTGTCAGTTAGCTGTGTTACTGGAATGTACTGTGTCTTGCATTCTACTGTGTGCACCAATTTCTCTGTATTAGAACAGGAAGTCTTTTTGGGGCATGGGTTTCACTCACACAAACGAGTTGTTCGCTTTTTATGTTATCGTTAACGACGGAAGCAGAAACACAGGCACAATGACTTCATTTCATTATACAGAAAAATTCAGTTCGGGGGTACATTTCATGAATGTTTTTTCATGTGACATTTGTGACTCAAAGATAATACATTAAAATGGAGAACATTTATTTTTATTTCAATTTTGCCGAGATTCCAATTTACCATGCTATCTTTGAGTGTTTTGTGCGATACGATGTTAATTAAATCGTTTAGTTGCTTACATTGTTTTAATGATTGGTTTAATGTGTTGCGGTCCTTTCTCTTTCTAAATAATAAAATGGACTGCATTGAACCACTCAAAAGCTACTGGAAAGTTTCCCGACTCACGTTCGAAGGCGCTCATCAACATGATTATAGTGTTTTTAATGCACCGTTCTGGCTGCGATAACACCCTTCCACGTCAAATATTTTATGGCTCATTTTGTTTTGGTGCGGTGGTGATAAAACCCACTGAGACACGAATCGTCAGTCTAATGATGATGTAAAGAGCACTCATTTAGTCACTTTGGCTTGGTTAGACATCGCCATTTACAATTTGATCTTTCAATAACATTTCCCTGGATTCTTTCGCGAAATTAACAAAAATAGTGGTTCGCGCTAAAGCCTGAATTGTGAGGTGATGACAAAGCGATGAGACGTTTATAGAATGGACCCATTTCGGAAATTACCGAGAGTAATTCATATTACTAGTTTCAATCACATGGCGCGATGCACAAAGTAGGGAGCACATAAGCACAGCATAAAACAGGAGAAACAGCCAGTGGTAAACTAAAAATATTAATGGAGTTTTTTTAGTATATGAATACTGGTGGTTTCCTCCAATTACCAGAGGTCATCAAACGACATTAGTGCACATTAATGGGTGAGACTTTAGGGTTATACATTTTATGTACCAAGGTTCACATGCCCTCACAAAGACTACTCTGTAGACATAAATGCTTGGGAACTTGGAAAACTTCAATTAACCGCAAGCGAGAATCGGGAACCCGAGAGAGTACTTCCATATAAGTTGGCCGTAGCAGGACATTGTAATATTCTTCTGGGTTAATTGGAATCGATAATTTTAATGATGGACATTAATGAGATTTTTGTGCAAGCGAAGCTCTACATGTTAGAGAATATGCAGACGAACAGGCAGAATCAAGTTGCTGATTGCATTAACGAAGAGTTTGTTTCACCATCCCATTATTCAAGTTATGCGCTCACTTACGATGCCTAAGATGGTCTTAAACCTCTATCAATAGGAAATTAAGTGTATGCTCAGAAAGTGCGTGAGCTTAACCATTAAGCACTACATTCAAAAAACAAGTTCACGTCACTAACGCAGCCGGACGGAAACTCGACATTAGTGTCTTGTAAAACACTGAGAAAACCCATAAAACATAGTCATATAGGAAACCTTGTAACAAAGACTACTGGAACATGGCTAAAAACGAAAAGTTTGGAGGTAGAAAGTGAAAGTGAAGAAAACGTAAAAAATCATTCTTTTGTATACCCACGGAAGTGGTTACATCTTTTGCAAGTTTCCAGATGACCTTGTCATGTTGAGCGATTGTTGCTGGCTATTATCTGAGAAGCTTAATTTTCTTCGGTAATAATAATAACTGTCCTTTTCATATCACTGAGAAAATCGTGCATTGCTTACATATATCAGATGGGAAACAGATATTCAAAAAATCGTGCAGTATTGCACACAAAGCTGAACACAGCCCCATTGTTACATGAAAGTTATAACCGTCAGTGGAAACGTTCTAATGATCTGGTCTTTTGATTTCTCAATTTGTAGCAAAACCAGAGTACGTAAGGATAAACGATATTAGCGGGTCTGAAACAGCGAACGCCTCCTTGATCGGACCGTATAATGAGGGGTATGTCATCACTCTTCTTTGTGTCTCCAGCGGCGGAAAGCCGGTGGCACAACTTAATTGGTACAACAATTCCTCCCCGCTTCAAGGTAAGTTATCAATAATATACCAAAATGTAACTTACTCAATTACTCGTGTATTCTACCTTCGATAAAGGTAAATATAAGCTTTTTCGTGTGCTAATACAGACATAATAGGGTTTCCTTATATTAACTTTTATTAATAATTTTGTGTAAAAGACTTCAAGAATATTTAGGAAAAACTCGTGCAAACAATTCAGCCATTGTTTACACCAACTGAATAAAATTAGGAATTGTCATACGACTTTTTTGTGCACCTCGCATTGGGTGTGAGCACACCAGGATGGATGAGTCGATAATGGATTTATTATTTAGTTCTTTTCTATATATTTACTTTCACATTCATTAATGCAGCGACAGGACAATATGTGTTTGCCCAATCCAAAACCTTATGTCAACTTCCGTAATTTGTACTCACCAAATCCCATGTCTTGCTTGTTTCTCCAGTTTTCCATTTTCAGTTGTTTGGACATAAAGTTTTTATTTGCATAAGCATTTACATAAGTGAAGGCTTTTAGGAGGAGTTTGATTCTGCAAATTCGGCGTAACAGAATGCATTACTACGTAAAGACGAGGAGCAACTCTTTTCAGCCGACATGCATATTTGAAGAATACGAAATGCCAAAAGTTGACAGGGGCATGTCACGAAACCGTGTACATGATATCATAAAAAACATTTTTACTCTCTTGTCTCTACAATCCAGAATCCATATATATGTATCCTTTCCCAATTTCCGTCGTTGTTAGTCAAACAAACAGACGCTTGTAACGGATAAACAAATTATATTATTTACCTGGAATATACATCGATGGGCAACTCTTCTTGTGGAACAGTGGCAATTGTTCAGGTTTTCACCGTTTCGTTCAAATGATGGAGCGCTTGTTTAAGCATCCTTAAAACCTGCATTTAATATTTTTTGTAGTCTAGTCATCATCTGAAATGGTTTATCTAGCATCCACAACTTTTTAAAGTACAGTGACTCCTTCATTTCATTTATTAGTAAGAACAGGATAATATCTCAGATTTCTCAGCGTAACCAGAACGGAACGAATGGTACAAATAGCTTAACAGGACAAAACATTATTCTTGCAAATTAAAAAATGCAAAACAGCAAGATGTGAAAGATACTTCTGCTTACACACTCTAAAACTCTGTTGAAACATTTTCGCATTAAAAAAATAACAAAATTGATTGAAATAACACGCTTAGGAATAGCACAACATTTGTCTGCTCATTAATAATGACAAATAATAAAAACATTATTCTAGACTAACTATAAAGCATGCTTTAGTTATAATTATTCAATATTATCATGAAAATGTTCCGTCAGTTTTGTTCATAGGTCCAATATTTACCTTGAATTTGTATTTGAGCAGGCACTCCGCAACCTAGGGCATATAATTCATACATTCTTGTTTATTACTGCGTGCATTTTCATTATTTGAAGAAGGTTTTTAGTGGGGCAAGGACTGCTGACAGCATTCACACTCCAGTTTTGACACTATACTTTCCACACATTTTGAAAAGTAATTCAGTTTTATTTGGCAGTAGATATTTTTGTTAATGGCACAAACCAGAATTGGAAATGCAATGCCAGGCAGCCCTTCTCTAAAGAGATGATAATGTTGAAGATAATGGCGAAGTTGTGACGATGATAGCTGCAAAACTCAAATTTAACGCCATAAAATCTTCCCAAACTTTTGTTTCACGCTGCTGATGTAGCCTGTTTACTGTGCTTACCTCACTCAATATTCACCCACCTCACTTTTCCTCGGTCACAAGCATTCACATCACAAATACCACGCCACTCATTCTCATCACCTATGTATACACTAATGTGTACACCGAATTGTAAAATGGGGAAAGCCCTCATCTCGACTACATGCAGAATTTTTGGGTACGGAGAGTTTTTCCCTTGATGTGTTTCTCACAGTGTGGTGGATGCCATTACAGGATTTATGTTTATTCATGAGACTTTTATTCTAATTCTGTTGAGTGGCTCTTGGCAGCTTCCATTTTGTTGGCTTGTAATCCAGTCCAGGCTGTGAAGTATGTATTCGCATTCTCTCAAGTGGCAGTGGGGTGCACACGAGAATAATCGAATATGGCTTGTAGTATTTATGGAGGTCCAATTCTATTAAGCATACATGCTTGTTCAACTAACTTTATTAAGGTAACTTTATGGAAGACAAAGATATGCCGAGTTTGCAAGAGAACGAGCTTATTATAAACATTATATAAAAATATACCGTCAAACTTGCCAGCTTTGAACGTGAGTGTTTTAGCGCATATTAGAGGAGCACATGCAGCAAGATTGCCGGATGAGTACGGAGTGCAGAAAAAACTGTACCACTCTTGAAATGTGTATGCAATAGGTACGTATCTTCACTAAAACACGAATAAAACTGAAAAAGAGAATTGTTCTTGCCGCGCTCCGTTCTTCTCAGTTCACGTAGGCAGGGTGCTGATGTAGACGGTTGGTGTTGTTGTTATTGCATCTAGCGCTGCTGCTGCTGTCACCCTAAAACCAGGCCACATTAATTCATTTTATTGGAAATGCTAATAGTAAAAGACATCAGAAAGGAAGGAAGTATAAGGGCTTATTGCTTAACGACTTCTACACATATGAGACTTACATAAACATGATGACATGTTAGTCGCGCTCCCACACATATTTTTTGGTTCTGCAAGCAGCAAAACTGAGAGAATTGAATATAACGGTACCTTAATATTCTATCATCCTCTCATAAAACATGTCTGGCAAAAAAGGAAAACACTTCCTGAGTTGAAAATGGAAATGCTGGCTGAGGCACTGGTGAATGGAAGGGAGGAGGTACTTTAATGTTGTAAAAGTTGGAATTTTAAGCTCCCAAATGAAGATTATTCCACATGTGGCCAAGACGAGAAGGATAAAAAGTGAAAAAGTTTTTTCTCCGTAATGATTATGTGTGTAGGATGTGAGGGCAGCAGCAGCACAGGATTAGGTTTCTAGTCGTGGTTTATTATGTTTTGTTCTTACGAGAAAGAACGCGTGCTTGCGATGAAGAATGAGAGAAGAATAAGATGAATTCAAAGAAAAATAAATGTAAGTTTGGAGTAAGTTAATAGTAAAAGTTAATAAATTTGAAAAACGTTTTCGTCTGTTTTGCTTATTTTTCTCGGTTCCCTATTCATCCCTTTTTTTGTTTTTGTAACGTGCGTAGAAGGGAAGGAGAGAGAGAGAGAGAAGAGCTTCAAGGAAACGAAATTTTAGGAAGAGAAGAAATAGAATGAAAACACTTAGGCAAAAAGTTTTCAGGAAATGATGACGACAATATGCTAGCTAATTATTATTCCGCGTACTCCCTCACTAATTTACTGTATGTAACGTTCTTTCTTGTTTTACTTTCCTACAACTTTCAGGTCAGTACATCAACATGACTGAGGCGGACGGAACGGGATCGGGGAGCTCTCAACTTTCTGTGACACTCGGGCGTGGAGATCTGGGGGCGAAGCTCGAGTGTCGAGCAATTAGCCCAACCCTTGAAGTTCCAATGGCTGCTTGGGTGGAGCTGGATGTTTACGGTAAGCTGAGATGAAGCTTGTTTCGAATTGAAAGTAGAACAAGGATATGAATAATGAATTATAAGGAATTTATTTTGTAAATTAGGACAAATGCCAGACATAATTGACGATTTTTTTGCGCTTCTCCGTTGTCGCCGTGTTTTATATTTTTTCGAAGTCCACAGCACCAAGCTTTTATACAGCATTTTATTGACGATTCGTGTCATTTGGAACAATAAACAAAGGAAGTAGAAATTAAGGAAGCAAGAGTTTTTGTTTAGAAGTCGAGTTTCAACTAATTTTCTCCCTTGAATGCACTCGGAATGCAGCTGTGACAGTGACGCCCTTTACTTTCTGAATGTAAAAGAAAGTAAACTTGTTTCGGGCTTCAGCAGGCAAACTTCTAATTTATTCAAGCAGTGATGCCTCTCCTGAGTGACCTACTTTTTGTGATATTTGAAATGGAAAAAAGAAAGAGTCATGTCATTTGTCGACACCCCTCCATGAAAACAACCTTCCATTAACAATGGGAGATCCGAGCAGGATGACTAATTATTAAATGTGAAGAGTTTAAAATTAGGCCAAGTGGTGTTCGCTGGTTTAACAAACCTTTCAGCGTCAAAATCTGCTAAAATATATTTTTAAAGGAGAAGGTTAACTTGAGTAGGCAGGCGTGAGTCATTGTAATATAAAAAGTTATTAGTTTCTTTACGTAATGTTTGCTGTTTTGTTTTTCGATTGCTTCTGGAAAGACCAATTTAATCGTAATAATGATTTAACGGTTTATGCGCCCGGCAATATTTAGAGTTTTTAATACCCATATAAGGATGAGGACTTCAATTGGTGTTAACTGCAAAGTGCAAAATAATAATCGTGCTTATTTCTACTAGCGCGGTTAATGCATTGCTTTGCTCATGAATTTATTCTTCAAAATGAATAATTTGTGGGATGGATGCACACAGTGGCGAATGACATTTCTTTTCAATATCATCTCGGCTTTAATTTTTTACCTAAAGTGCAAAGCACGAATAGGAAAAGTAACCTATTAAAAGACCCGATCATTTTATAGCAACCATTAATACAACAACTAGAACTTACCGAGCAAAAGTGGCCTTCTTCATTAGCAAGTTCCTCATCTTTCTACTTTTGTCCTCCTTGAAAGAAACATAGCGCAGAGAAGTGACGTGAAGGGTCTTTTCTTGAATTAATTAGTTTTTCTAAACTACTTCCTTGTAACCGTAACTAATAGAATTTAATAAGAAATACGGTAGGCCGTAACGAGCACACCCGAGAGTAAGTGGTACGAGTACGAGGTTTCGCTGAAGCAACAAAAGTACCTACTGTGTTTATAAAAGCTGATGGAATAAATAATACACAAATTTCCTGTGCAACTTCACAACGAGAAAGTTCACACGTAGGTCAAAGCATTAGTGAGTTGAGAGAAGTTAGGGCGGAAGCTTTTTCATGAAAAGAAGAAAAGACCTATGCTAACCTAAGGTATATTTCTGTGTGTGCTACTAAGCTACTAACGATGGTGGCCTTGAGTAGCATAGGAATTTTGGTGAAAACTCTCATTTCTATTTTCATCATCCTCCCGGTAATGCGAAGTGCTGTCACTGCATAGTACTTCAACTAATTAAAGTTTGACGACATGACGCAGAGTAAAGGAGAGAAGCTGAAAGAGAATTTTAATTTGTCTCAGAGAAAGCAATTGAGAGAAACAATATTTTGCATAATCATCACTTTGAGTTACCATTCATGTTAGATGCTCCTCGCTACAAAAGTTTTACAAAGTATTATGCATTCAGTTGATCTATTCTGATAATTGTTTTCTCCCTTTTGAGAACAACAATGAATACAGATAATAAGAAGAGCAAAACATGGCATCAAACAACCAAGCCAGGGACGAAAAGGAAAACCTGCTCTCAATATGAAGTGTCAAAGGAGACAACGAAAAGCTTTGCTCCGCGCAATGTTTTTCTTATGAAAAGACGTTGTTCCCCTTTTGGTGTTGTAAAAAGGCTTATATTTATATTTCAATTTTGTTTCCAAAAGTGGAGAGAAAACAGCTAATTGGTATAATCATATTATTTATATTAGATGCAAAAGGAGAGCAACAGAAGTGTATAATAAATATTTCATATGTCATGATATTGACACTTTTCCCTTCCAGACCGAAGTAAACAAAAAGCTGTAAGGGCTGCAATCTTTGAAATTTGAAATCATTACTCCCTTGTGTAAAATAGAATATTGAGTGCTTTTAATTGTCTTCTCTTTAACATGGGCGGGTCAAAGAGTGAAATTCCGTGTAAGTTGTTTCAGTTTGTTGCGCCAGCGTCGTGGCTAATTAAATTTTGTAGGCTACGTGGAGGATGTTGGTGTGACAGATTTTTAGTATGATAAATGAATACGTTGTGAATCTTTAAGGAATAGCACTTTGTGAACAAAGTGTGATATCAATATTTATGACTGAAGCCGACTTTAATTGAGTTTAAGATGTGAAGGGAGACACTTAAGTAAAAACTTTTGCATTCTGATAATTTGATTTAGTTTTTTGAATTATTATTATTAAATGAATATTCTTATTTGAAATTATCTGGGATCTTTTATGCATTTCTATAGTTCGACCTCTGACCTGGGAGCTAACGGGATATGACGCTCCAGTTCTTCAAGGGACCGTGATCAATCTTCTTTGTAGAGTAAAGGGTGCTAGACCAGCAGCAAATGTGACATGGTTTAATGGGACCAAGGAACTTTCACCTCAGCCATCATCCAATCTCGCAGTTCAAGTAAGTAACAGGAATAAATTGTGGAGGTTATCATTTCTACACCAATGTTTTGTAATTATGTATTTTAGATCTAGTAACCCAAATATGCATGTTCCTAATATGAGAATCACGGTTAGCTTCTGCACTTACTTAAATGCGGACTGTAGTGTGATTTGTTTAACCAATAATATATCACTTTTGCAAATTACCAAAATTAACACAACTGGAAAAGTCGAACAAGACATGTGAAGTTACTATCTAACTCCGGATTCCTTATGCTATTTTCCATATTTTATCGAATTCGATGCTGTCTACATGTGCACAATTGAAATATCTAACTTTTAGCAGAAAGCAGCGAATGCATGAAGGATGATAGTAAAAAGCGTACCACATTGCAAACAAAAATAATTATGATTTTGCTTTTACGCATTTCCGCGCCACATTTTTCGTTAAAGAATTTATGAGGTTGAAAACGGAAAGGAATTGGTTAGTACAATTTCTCGAGACGGATGAAAGTCTGCATAATTGGCACAAAGAAACCCGAAAACGGGAAATGTACAAGGCGACTTTAACCAGATTGGTTATAGTTATAAAATAGGAACTCATGTAGCAATACTATAAATATTGTCTTGTGATACTTTTGCAATACACTCCAAACATGCTCGCGTTAGCTTTACAACAGCCTTTGCGTCTCCGCCATAAAAATCGTTAGTTTTCTTTTTTCAATCTCATTTTATATTTATTCGAAATAGAGTGCGAAGAAAGTTCATGTGGATATATTTTACGAGTTGAAAAGTTCCTCGCATTTTTATGATTCAAGAAGATGATGCAGCCATGTCTGCGGAGCAGGATCGGTTGAACTTAAGAAGCATTGTGTAGAATACTTAAACTAAAAATCGTTTTTTTTCGAGAACGGATGGTTCTATTCAAACTTGGTATTCCAATTACTAAAGATAATTTTTGGAGAATAAAATGTGTGTGATTTGTGAAGACAAAGAGAAACTAATTGTAAGAACCGAAAATTGGAAAAAAAAGAAATTATAGACTCCTGAGTAGCATTAAAGGGGTTTTCAAATAGATACTCTGAATTTTGGTAATTTTGTTATTTTCTTGCCCGTGTGATTACAGCTAATGCTAATTGGTTTAGAGATACTCCATAAATTCATTAAAGGAGCATTCCGAATGTAATCAGGATTAATATGCAGGACCGTGTCGAAAAAATCAATAAAAATGAAACAAGCTTTGAGTCAGCATTTAAATTTTTAAAGTCTTAAAACATTTTCTTTCCTTTGGAACTGTCACGACCATGCGTTGTAGTATTCCTTTACACACGTACTTCATTAAAGTGCTTGTTGTATATCACTGAAAGTAGAACTTACTGTAATTGAATAACTTATCACAGTAGATGCAGTAAAGAGATGTAGAAAATTTATGTAAATGTAAGCTACCACTCCATAACACTGTAGAGTAGAATGGTAAATGTAAAACGTAGGTGTGCACCTATTCTGAACTTTGTGCTAAAAATTAGATTAGTATTGGTACACATAAGCAATTTTCCTAACTCTATTTTTCTCTTTCACGCTACTTGTTCCTGTGCAGTCGGATTACAAGATGACGACTCAAGTCATTGAGGTAAGTTTCACACTGATGAATCACCTATTTGCCACTACTAGTATTTGTCTTGAAATTCTTACAACATAATGCAACATAAAAAAGTACTGTAGACTGCTTCACTTTCACTCGGCTAGTTCAAATTTTAAAGGTGCTAAAACTTTTGCTGGGGGTAATGCTATAATCTTCGTAGTCATCGTTCACGTCAAGTCGATTAAGACATCTCGGAAGTCCCGCTGACTAGCTGCTTGTGCTGATTTTACTGTGTTACACAGTCCATGCGACATTGTAGTTGCAGAGAAAATTTCCCAAGAAAGCTTTCAAATCTGTGAAGACCAATTTCAGCAAGTAGTACACAAGCTAGATATTTTGTTTTAGATAGAAGGAAATTATTTTTTAAAAGTAACTATAAGTATAAATAGAATGTTAAGTAAGCACGAAGTTTGTGGCGGATAGTTTGAAGCAGTGAGGAGGATTACAACGTTTATAATTTGTTAACTGACCAGTTTTTGTAGAAACTGGTGAGTAAACTTTTACGCTTGTTCTTCCACCTGCTGTTTATTTTACGACATAATGTAACCGCCCACTGTAGCAACAACTTTGATAGTGACGCTTTACGGCTCAAACTTAGCCTATTTCCCACGGGTAGTTTACCAGGTAAGTGCCGGGTCGATTTCCTAAAATAACCAGTTTGCCTGTTAAAGACCAGAAGTACACGCACTAAAAGTCACATTTTCCGATATCCCTCCACGGCAGTAAAACTACAAAAAGAAAGCAGCAAACTTGGATTCAGATTTTACTTCCCTTTTGTGCATGGCGAATAAAGTTGCAAAACTTTAGTATGGATTCATTGAACACATCGGTAATTGACACAAATACAACCAATATTGTTTATTTATTATCAATTGGGCGAACCACAAAAGTGAGAAGTTCACGTCATTTTAGATCTTGTGTACATCTGCCTATTCTTACTTGAGTAGTGGAACATTTTTATGTGAAATGTAAAACTATGTCTTATTTTAATTGAAACAGATCAGAAACAACATTTTTTATTTATGCACAGAACATCATATATTGTGTGTATAAAGTACATGCAAAGGGTGCAAATGAAATAACAGACTTTTCTCCCTGTCAAACATTTGGTAGACATCGGCAAATCGCAAGTGGAATCATGCCCTTTTGTACCTCTCGCTGCTGTGATACCTGATATTTTCCTTCTATGTTCCCAAACCTATCTTGTCAGATGTATGGTCCCAAAGGCTTCTTAAAGAACAAAGTTGTTTGCCAGACATGTAGTATTTCCATAAAATTATTATTACGACTAGCAGGAGGAAGTTTAGGCGAATTGCAGTTTTAAAAAAATAAAAATTTGCCATTTCTCCACGCCTCCTTCATGTGAAAAAGTATTTCCTGGTGGGATGACAGCGAACAAGTGGACGGATACTGACAAGATTTCCTGTAAAAGTTCCGGGTTGTATTTTTCCCAAACTTATTTGTACTAGGAAGCACCATAACGCAGGGAAAACAATGTGGCTTACGCGTTCGAAGCGAACTTTTTTTTCAGAAAAGACAATAACCATTTAAATATGACGTGAAGGAACTATAAATAAGCACAAGAATGATACAAGTATTGCCTTCACTTCCGCACTTCTTTCTTTATTCCGTAACCTTTCCAGTGAAGAGGACAGCAACTCAGTCAAACCACCGCCGACTTGAGAGATATACTTAAGGAGAAATGACATTGCAATATCCTGCGTTGCCGCTCAAGCATTTGTATTACCCACCATTTTTTGTGAATAAACGTTACTAACCATTACTACAAGTACCGTTCATTTTTTCATTATGAATTTTTTTCCTTCCAATTTTTTGCAACTTTGAATCTACCTTTTACATGCTAGAGCAAAAAAATGATACCTTCATTCTCTCAAATGTTCTTACCGTTATTATACAGAAAACCTGATGTTTGGCTGACTCAATAAAATCATAAAAATATATTTCCAGATTTATGTCTCCTGTCCTTATTCCCAATGTGCAAGTAAGTGAGAATCGTAAGAGTTCTCTCTCTGGAGAGAAACTTAACTGGCAAAGGGTATACACGAAATACTTGATGCTACTAAACTGGGTTGCAGGGTACACCAAACACGTAACATGCAGGTTCTTTTGGGAAGACGGGTACAATGTTCCTTTTATGGGCAGTAAACCGAGATTAGAATTTTTCCTCTTTCCAAGAGGAAAATGAACCTTTAAGATGGGCACAGGCACATTTTAGAACGTGCAAGTACCATTGCGCTCTCGCAGTCCCACACAAAGGGGAAGCAAGGAGCGCAATGATATAAAAGTTTTTTAAAAAAATTTACATAGTATAATCATATTCGGTGATATTTCTCATTCATACTGACTACCGCTACCATCTAACTTCATAGTTACCATTAAGGGATTACTTATTAGTTACGACTTCTCCACTATATACCTAACTTGGATGTAGCCACTTCACCCAAGTAAGACCTAATTTTCGTTGGGAAAAGGAAGTGTCTGCAGCTACCTTTCCTATCTCCACTCGTGTGGCTTTGTGACCATATGGAGGAATTTATGTTATATTCCAGTATCTTTTGATGTAACATATGTATGAGGGCAGTAAGGGAAACGGAGCTAGCTAGCTACCTCTTGAGTGAATGAACAACTTCCAGTGTAGTCTAATATGTAGTCGGCAGTTTTTACAACTTCTTGAAAAAAAATCAACTTTTTTTCCTCTGGAGTATACCAACGGGAATTGAAAAACAAAAGGAGGAAACCAAGTGTATCTTGTTCTGACTGTGTGAGTGAATGATAGAGGTTGGAGCATCGTGCCTGGAAGTTCCATGCGTTTTTCTGTTGCCTGCAAAAAAAAGATGGGATTTTACACAAAGTCATTGACAAAATGGAATTGCTCGACCATAGTACATACATTATACCGTGAACTTTAGAACATTACAGATGCAATGTGGGAGATGTATAGCGATAAGTATGTAGCTAGTGAATAATGTCTAATGTCTGCTTCCATTACAGCCCTATTATACTTTGTTACTTAAATTCTTTCACTTCCTCCATTTTTAAAGTTGTGCCGTTGTGCGGTAATAGCAGCGGCTGGAGAAAGGAATTTTTTTTTTCACTGAGCGCAACTCAGCTTATTTTTATTCACATTATTCCTTTCTGCCAGTTGGCCCATTTTCACAGTCATTTCCAGGTAATAACATCACGGTTAAGTTTCCCCTTGAGGTGAATTTTTGCAACGTTTGCTCACAGCCATCATGTACCACGGCAATAATAAGATTCATATTACACTGTATAAGGACACCGGGGCCTCGTCTGATTACATTGCTGCGCGACATTATCGGTATGCATGTACTACTATATATAAACTAGTTCGATATGCTCAGTTGGCGGTGAGTTTCCAGAAGCGGAAAATGCATACCCTTGATTAATTTTTTCCTTGTTTGGTTTGGTACTGGAATCATGAATTTCCTGTGAAATTTATGAGATGTGTGAGTTGTCATTAAGTCAAAACATCATTTGGAAATAATCTGCTCATGCATGCGGTTTTTCGCCATCATGGAATGTGTCTATATTAACGTAATATTTTCTGTCTGCGATAATGAAAATAGATATATGCTCCATTACTAATTATGACTGATAGAACCTTGAAGATTCACAAACGACATTAGGGAAGAACTCATTTGTTGAGTGAAAAGTTGAATCAGTTTTCCAGTAGAACTCAAATGGACTTCTGCAAAATTAAGATAGCCTTGATTCATGATGGAAGGCATTGTTGGGCTTTGAATTATTTCAAGAAAGAAAAATTCAGAGCTGGTATCATTTCCCCAATGATAATAAGGCATACAAAATCTTCCCAGTCAACCTATTGAAAGCTTTATATGTCGTCAGTTGTAAGATGTGCTTTGCTTGCTTTGTCTATCTGCTTTCCCCAATTTCAGTAAACTCAAATTTG
>JAHZNF010004211.1:0-11728 GCA_027744215.1 Troglopedetes dispersus | reverse complement strand
TGCTTACTTGCTTGCGAACACATAAAAAATACCAAGTTAATAATACTCCGTTTATTATTAAGTTTGCAGCCCTCTTCACTTCATTCATACACGCATAATTTTCTGAGTTCCTTCTTTACTTTTCTTTTTCTCCCTCCACAGCACCTCCTCTTTCTTTGGCTACTCTGCCTTGCTCAATTCCAACAGATGCAAGTTTCCCCTCTCAAATTCAAAGTGTCACTGAAAAAGCTTGTTAATAACTCTTAGTTCTATCAGTGTCATCAAGTCCTTCTTACTTTTCGTCTCGTTTTTTTTTTGTATTAAAATGCCGACATTCCATTTGCAACATGGCTTACGAAAAAAGCAGAGAAAAATTTATAGCGCGTCGGGCTATGAGTGCACACAACAGACACATTTTTCCCAGAACAAAAAGGAGCCCATTTTTCTCCTCCCCTTCTTTCCCTTACTTTAGCTGATTAATTAATCAAAAATGATTTTTTTACTACCACCACTTGAGGACGAAAAAAGGGGGAAGACAAAAACATAACGTTAGTAATGTCTCCAGATATGCATAAAGAAATGTTCCTGTAAAATACCAGAGGGTGAAAGCAACCGTAGGTTACAGGTGCACGTATTCTAAAGCACGACGATGAGGAAGATGAGGTAACTTGTCAGCTTGACAATAAATTACTCCTTTTTCCGCCTCCCTGCTTTATGGCTTCTGCCTAAACACACGGAAGTAAAAGTAAACGAAACTGAAATGGTAAAAGCAAGAGTGTAGTTAAACTTTTTTTCAGTACACCACCGACATTCACCCATATAAAAATGCTTCGTGTGTGCATTTGTACGTATAAGGAAGGGACGTGAAGGTATAAAAAATTTCACTTTTAACGAAGCTTGATTTCTCTCGATGTATCATCATCAGTGCGCTGCACTCTGCCGTGAGACATTCAACGACGAGGTTCATTATCTCATTCATAATAATATGCTTTATAGACCATTACGGGAAGATTTGTAGGTAAGTTTTTGTGCTTCCATATATTATTATGACACAGCGCGAGTAATTTAAATGGATGAATTTTTATACGTATTCTTTCGTACCTGCGTGAAAGCAAATAAAAATCTTTTGTATGCATGTATTTCGCACCGAGACGCTTGGTGATAACGCAACACTGCTAAAGTTTTGTTGAAAGACAAAAACATTTTACAAGAATGTCTCCCTTCTACTCACACTTTTCCTGTCCGATTATTTCTGTAGAATGGAAATTCTCGCTTTATAATAAGAGTTGCAGTTTTGTTCCCTTCCTGGAAGCTACGTTTCCTTTCCTTCTCAATGAACTGCGATAAAACTATTGAAACTAATATACTTTGCCTGACTTGACACATTTTTATTGAAAAACTTTAGACAAGAATAGTCTCTAGTGAACTTGAACACAGAGAAAATTATTTTGCTCACTCAATCATCTCTTCTTTCAACTTCTAATCTTCAGTATTACAGACTACCTGCAAGTCATGATCAGAAAAAATGGTACGCATTGACAGAATGATGTCGAGTCCGTAAGGAAACTCGTAAATTAACGTGATGAACGATCAAGTGTACGTCCTTCAGATGAAGTTGCAAATTACTACGAGGAAAATTTCGTGTCCCGTTTGGTACAGCGATACCAATCAATTAAGTGCCAGGAAACAAGACTTGTTCAAGTTACGAAGGGATTCGCATATTATATTCTCTAGATTTTTGACTGACTCAGCAAAAAATGGTTTCACTCGCGTACCACATGACTGATTTTGTGAACATTTTGAAAGTTTTGACAGGGTTGAAAATCGCTTTGCATTCAAACTGCAGAAATAATCTAATCGTTAACGGTTTCCAATTGACGGAATTTTAAAAATTCTAATGTGCTGCCGGAGTTGATCATTTCTTTAGCAAAGAGCCAAGCCAAACTAAAAATTGATATTTGATTCAATGTTAGCAGCTATTAATATTATTGACATTTCAATTTCTTGATGATAAATGGTCTATTTGATACGTCAAGTGGGTCATCAACATTGAAAGATGTTTGACAGACGACCCACCAAAGTAGAATATTACTCGGACATTTTCAATTATCGGAAAGAAAAAAGCGAAAGTATTTTTGTTGAGCAAAAATTTTATTTAAAAAATACAAAACGTATTTATACAACCTGAATTTATATTGGTTCCAAACAATATTGGGTTACCTCGAGTTTATCAAAACCGTGACATTAATTTCGACTCCCTTGCTTCATTCTAACGATGTTTCTGAAGGATAGTTAGATTTATTGTAAAGGTAAAAGCCTCACGTGCTTTTGAGGTCATTCATACAAGAGTATCGGATGGCTTTTAATGTTGCTGTCAAATGTTTAACTTATCTTTTTACTAAAGTGTTCACAAAAATCAACACCATTTCTCTCACAACCCTTGTGAATACGTATCGTCACTTTCACTGATGGTGAATGATTTCAATTTATTTTTCGCTCGACACTCAAGAAATGAAGTTGTTGCTTTTTTTAAATAATGAAGCAAGCAGTAATATTCAGGTGACCTTGAACTAAAACCGTCCACGTAGATGTTAAGAGCATCTTAGTACTTTTGATTCAATTCAGATTCTTGTTAAAACTTCTTTAAAGAACTTCCACACACTCCCGGTTCCAGACAAATCTATTATAAAAAGCTTCATTCATTCACGGATTTGATCGAGTTAGCCGATTTTTTAAAATCTCCACAGAAAAAAATGAAAAGGATGCACAGTGAAAGATGAACTGTCAGCGAATTATAATAGAATCTGATGGAAAAAAGGTAGACGAGAAACTTGGAGCTTGTTCAAAGATTGATTGAATACCATCAAAGGAGAGACTTTCCTAAAGGAAAGGGTTCTCACTCATCTTTTTTATACTTTCTTTGGAAAAAGTTGGAATTGATTATTTGAATATAAAGAAGTTATTTTGGGTGCCTTCCTCGCACGACAGACTTCTTCCTGGGATTATACTAACCCCACCACATTACGTCCTCCGTGCAAACATGATGATCTATCTGACCTCACACCAGTTTATTTATGCACATATTCCTTTGTAAAAGGGCTGCATTTTTAAACCGGTGTACAATCACGTTCACTTGTTTTGATTGTGAAATTCACACAAAATGAACTTACAAGCAAACACCCGGTAATGTAGAATGCTTATAAGATACAAAGAAGTCGGACTGGGACGGTATAAAACTACTGATATTAAACAACTAAACATATACTGTCGCGTCTGAAAAAAGTGGAAAGTAAAAAAAAACTTTTTTTCTTTCTAAATATATTTTTCACCCACATTGTCAGTATATACATACTATATGCTCCTGCTTCTTGTTAAAGTGAACTTTTTTCTCTTTAAGATGATGCACAACTAACAATAAGGAATTCATTCATTTTAAGCTTCACGATGTGAATCTGCTGGTGGTGGTAGTATGTCATTCTTGTGTTGTTTCCTCTCCTGGTTTCGTGCTGGTTGGCTATGGTGCACAACTAACAATAAGGAATTCATTCATTTTAAGCTTCACGATGTGAATCTGCTGGTGGTGGTAGTATGTCATTCTTGTGTTGTTTCCTCTCCTGGTTTCGTGCTGGTTGGCACACTCTGTAGAAAAATAATCTTCCTCGTTTTCCCTATTCTTCCCATTTTATGCCTCTTTTTGTGATCTTTGGTAAAAGAAACGTAACCGTGATCCGTGCCCCGTGCAGCCAGAGACGGATTTAGCAAACACTACAACAAGATACCAAATAAGGCTTCCCTGTGTGTGTGCAAGATTTCTCTCCTTGTGGTAGCATATTATACGATATTATTATGAGATTCCAAAAAAGGAAGTAAGAGAAATGTCATATAACAATATGCTTCCCTGCTGCACGCAAGTTTTATATAATTCAGACCAGGAGAAATAGGACGGAACCGTGAGATACGCGTTGGGTTTTTTTCCCTCCTGATAAAAAAAGTGTGCGCAATGGTAATACTGGAGATGGAAGACTAACCAGGGAGAACTGCGTACAACCAGTACACATAATATTATAAAAAATAGTGTGTAATGCACAAAGATGACGATGATAAAGCTGACTAACGAAACGAGGAGAACAACGAACGCACCATTTTGAGTGAGAGGGAGAAATGGAGAGAAAAAAGACTGAAGCACTTTTCCCAAGTTTGTCTTTTTTGCTTTGCAACTTTATGTACTTTTTTGTACTTCTTGCAAACAACAAGGAAGAAAATCTTTTTTTCTCAAGATGTTGTTGTGTTGTGTTGTTGCTGACGAGTCTTTTTTATTTTTGTTTTTTTTTCTGCAAGTGAAGTACCCATTGCATTTTTGCTACCGGTGTGGACAGATTTAGAGATACATCTATAAACTACTTTGTTGGGGACGAAGAACAATTCCATTGAGTCGGAACAAAATGAGGATGATCTTCATATTTTCTCCCTTTCAGTGATCTCGTAAGAGAACAACAGGAACATCACTCAAAATCTTTCATCAGGACGTAGTTTTGGGATGATGCAGTAGTACACACTTCCATCCATCTATCTATCCCTTAATGTTCTTGACACGAGTCCTTAATAACAGGGAAAAGTTGATTTGATATTGTAACTTGACATTGTACTCGAGTCGTCCTACAAGAAAAAAAGATTATTTTCCTAACACGCACACACAAGACTCTATATACTCCCTTCTTCCTGTATATAAACACAAGGAGCCAACGTGACTCCATTTTTTATTTTCATTTTTTCGTAAACAGTAGTCGCTTTTTTTGTCGAGTCAATTGAATTGAAAAATGAGTCTGGTCCGTCTGGCATGTGAATGGATCGAAGAAAAAGTGTATACGTACCTACTCGAACACAATACTCACTCTTTTGTCTCGAGAATCCTGTAAAACTGTACTGGTTTTTCGCTATAGTTTTGTAATAGCCTGTCCGACTATTTTTGGTTATATCTTGTATGATGATGATGAAATGCAGTTCTCAAGTACTCTCTCACTCAGTGTATTCACGTAAAACATATAGAGAGCAAATGCGGGCAAGTATATAATCCAATACAGGAACTGTGTTTACTTTGTCTGCACAGTTTAATTTCTACAAGTTTTCTGGGTTATATACACACACAGGCTGGAAATGACATTTTTCTTCGATCTGACAGAATAAAAATGTTCCCTTGATCTGCGAGAGTGCCCCTGTCTGGAACTGCAACACGCTGAGTTACGTAACTTGTGCTTGCCATTGCAAAGTGGCAGCCTTCAAAACAAGCAGTGAAGTGAAAATATTTCGGTACAAAAAATTAGAATACATAACGTTCCAAAACTTTTCACTTGCTTTCCTTTTAAAACTAATGTAATAATACTAAAGCAAGCGACTGAACTCTTGTAATACCACGTCCAAAATGGCTTTATTAGTCCATTGGCTTCGGGGAAGTCATTTATTTCTTTTTTTGTTGGTAGTCATTAACCTATCAAGCATCTGACACTACAATAATTATCGATATTATTTTGTTGAAGGGGAAAATTTCTAACATTAAAACTTTCCTCTTATCTTTCCACATCTTAAGTGGTTACATGCATGCATTGATATTGATACTTTATTTATTTAGATTATTTGGAAAAAAACAAGAAGGACATCGAAACAAAGCGGTAGCAGCGGGTAAACAAGATGAAAATTATGGCTGAAGTTTCCATAATGTTTTTTCCCTTTTGATGGAAAATTTTTATTATGCCACAACGTAACACCTACTACGTCATGTCTGAGGCAGGAAAATGTTCCTACTTTGTGCCGTTTCATTTGCCAATCATTTAATTTGATGATGACAACAACAAGACAAAATGATTAGAATTGTTGTATTATGTGCGTGTTCTTACTGGTTTCACCCTTTCTCTCCGCTAATCAAGCGACTGTATGTAGCTAAGTAGTTGTAGTTTTTTTTCTTCTTCTCCTATCTGCCCCTGTCGACTCATTTCAGTAGACCGGAAAGAAGGCTGCTAAAATTAAGCCTCCTGAAAGAACGGATGAGACGGCTTTTTCAAATGATCAATAACACTTTGTCTATGTCTGTAGTGTTGTTCTTGCTTCTTTGGACTGTTCTCCATCTCCGTTTCCGAGACATACAAGGGGAATTCTTAAGATAATGATATTAGCGAAAAGTATTACAGCAACAACAAAAGTTGAGCTTATGGTTTCCTTCGCTTTTCCTAAGATCCGCCTCGACAGCAAAATAACCAACAACACATATACAAGATTGCAAGAAAAAGTTATGCTATTCTGATGTAATAAGGTGCTATATTTCCAATTTTGTGGAGTTCTCCTCCCGTCACACATTTCATTTTCACCACTGTGGGAGTCGCTAGCCGTGGGTGAGTCTTGTCGATTTAGTTTCTCCTTTTTTTCCTGTATGCTTTGTCCTTGAAGACTCGACGAGAATAAAATGGATTTCTTCTGTGTAAAAAAAGTGTTGCAGCTACAGATGTTATACATAACACATCAGTATACCTGTCTACTTGCTGGCAGTACTCAGGCAAGAATTGGGTAGACAGGCTTTTGTTTCACTTTTGAATACATTATTATTGTGGAATAACGAGGAACGACATTTTCCGGTGGAAACTCATTTTCATGACAAGAAGTATTTTCCTAATATACACAATAATTATAATTTTAGCTGGGTTTATAGAGTATCAGCGGTCTCATTGAGTGGCATCAACATGTTTTGTCATTTAATGTCAAGCATATAATGATGTGGATGATGACGGGGAAAATACTATATATTTCCTGCCTTAACGACTAAATCGTGAAATGCTCGACGTTGAGTCCCCCCTCAGCAATTACCCTCAATAGATTTAGGAGCTTTACCATTTATAAAGTACCGATCCAGCTAAATATTGCTCCAGTTTGTGACTTTGTATCGCGGTAGGTATTTTGTAGATACAATATTGTAATTAGCTTTACAAGAATGACATAATTGCTCTCAGTGATGAGCCATTACGTAATATTAGCTTGCATACTAATAATGTATTATCCCGGGTACATGTACTCATGTATTATCATGGCTTCCAGTCCAACGACTTGCCAAGCCTGAGTTTTTGAGGGGAAATTAATATTGTTTTTTGGTTGCGAATAAACCGTTAACATCCACTGGTGCCTTGTGAATGACGCAAAGATTTCATGGCACTTTTCTGTGTAAGCTGGTCGAATCGATTTACCTATCTATAAACTTTACTTGGGGGACTCAAAGCGAAAAGACTCATGTCAGTCATGATATGATATACCTAAGTTTCTTTCAATACATGTGCTTTCACGACTGATGGAAAGATAACTTTATGGGGCTTTGTGCAACATTTATAGCATCAGCGAGGGTTTGCCCGTCTAGCCGCGTACTCTAATATAGTGTGATGAAACTAAATGAGTACTACGATCTAAATACCACTCGTGATATGGTAACCCTCCTTTCGCAATCCACTTTCATCATCAGTCATAAAAATGTGCGTATTTCTGAGGAGAAGATTCAAACACAGACATTGGTGATTTGTTGTATGGACAACCTTTTAGCTCTTGACTACCCATACCAAAAGGATTTCGATCGATAGTTACATAGGTAAGTTATAAGCTTGATACTTTGTGTTGGTTTATTCATCGCGATTTTCGTTTCTAGACAAGAGGACCCACGTGAAAAGTGCTTCAACCAAAATAATTTAATGAAATTAGGCAAATTACCTGTTGTGATCTAGTCAGAAGGATCCAAAAAGGAACTCCGAGGATTTAGCGGGTGAACCAATCCTGTTTCTCTCCAGCGCACAAAGTTTATTAAAACCTACCAAAGATTTTGAAATTACAACGGAGGAGGAGATGTGCAACCAGCCGGTGAGTTATAGGTAGGTGCAGCACTAGAACAACAGTCACACACTTCTTAAAAAAATATTGACTAACCAGCGTAGACCGGCTTAACAAAGGCTTACTCTGACCGTGCTTTATGTGGTAAGATTTAATATTGTTTGAAATATGAACAGCCCATTTACTTTTCTCGTCTTGTGCTATTTACTATCCTTGAATCAATAGAATGGGCCCAACAGACGACGATGAGGAAGATTTAAATCGGTAATCCTTATCTCTCTTCTGCCCGGAGTGCACTGAACTCACTCACTATATTATACCATCTCCTCAAAGCAAATGCCGGATTCTGTTCGAACTTTCCAGTGAAATTGGAACAATTCAGCAGATTATTAACAAGTTCGTGGTATTGTGGCAGAAGAATCCTAGAAAATGCTCAGATTTATTCTCTTTTTATCTTTGCTTACCTAAACACAAGAACTCAAGAGAGACAAGAAATACCGCCTTGGGTATACACATTGAGATATTATACTATGTTGTCCACTTAAATCACGAAGCACTTGCAAACTCTGTCAGATTTTTTCAGAAATAAAAAAGTATTTCTTCTCAATCCATTCTTTATAGTCCAGGATCATAAGATGAAATAGCGTCACGTGATATCATGAGTATCGACATCAGGTATAAAAGAACTAAAATCTCATGAAGACTCAGTTGCACAAAGCACCTTAGATGAGTAAACCTTCTTTGCTGCTGCCGAAGATCATGGGGAAACCAAAGAAAATGTTCGTTGAGTGCTGCGGCTATTACGATCCTCAAGAAGCGGCTATATTCAGTGCTCCAGCAAGTGAGCAGAGGATGATGAAAGGCTTTTAAAAGCCTATTTACCTCGAGGTATGGAATAAATTGACTTAGAATATTATTACAAAATATTTGGATCACAACCACTGCCGACACTACTCGGTACTCTGCATTATTATTAAAATATTAGAGTAACTGCTTGCATTTCTGCTGCCACGACCAGGAGCAAGGAAAAAGAATGATGCGAGGTTGAGTCTTCATACGAAACACAAAACGAAAAAGTATAGATAAGTGTTCTTATTGTCTATGCTTCTCAGAGGTCTCAAATGTCTTTTCCCTGACTTGCTCCAGCAGCGAAGAAACTAGAATGGATCAGAGTGCAAACGTGAAACGACACGGTGGCTTTAACGGCCTTTCTCCCTTTTTTCAGAGAGTAGGTTATCTATATGGAGCAAACTTGCTGGGGCAACTTCAACAAACCATGATTTGAGTAAACACAAAAAAATGAGATGGATTAGGTTCCTCCCTCGTCATTTTTATTTTACTCACCCGTAGTCAGTACACACTACACAAATGAATCAGTCAATAACCGTGGAATAATGTATTTTTGAAGAGTACTGTTTGCAACTGGCGCGTGAATAACATTTGATTTCTGATTATAGAGCAACTGATCCAAAAAAGGATTTCACGGAATCGCCACTACTTCCTGGAAAGGGTATAATAATAACAAGGAAATATTTCCGTTCCGTTGATAAATTTGATGGGTTCGTTTTTCCCTTTTCCCTTTCCTCCCGGCTATTTTCTTTCCGTTTATTGGTTATATTATTAGCTTATTGAAGAAATGATAAAATGAACGACGAGATTGTGGTGATGAATATTTATACTTTTGCGATTGTCCGCTTGGATATTGTCTTTTTCCAGCCTTCCGTTTATTGGTTATATTATTAGCTTATTGAAGAAATGATAAAATGAACGACGAGATTGTGGTGATGAATATTTATACTTTTGCGATTGTCCGCTTGGATATTGTACTGCACAGATGCACTTTTTTCGGGAAGTAAAAGATCCTAATAAGATTTTCCACGGAAGTTCGGTCTTTCTCCCTCTGATACGTTCTAAGAAACACTGTGCCTTGTGTCTTGATAAAAATGAAGTCGACAAACTTTCACCGTTTGGAAGTTATATTATCTCCCACCCTTTGGAGAGGAAAAAAGATTAAGTCTCGAAGACAAAAAATGTGTCCAACGGGAGTCGCGAATGAATCTCGTGTCTGGAAAGTAAAATAACCACAGACGTAGAAAAGTGAAGCGGCTGTAATGCGCAGTCAAGTGTCTGGTATGACGAGCACTTTATGGTGGTCAACATCTGATTTTGTACATTTGCCTTTTGTCACAGCTCCCACAACAGAAAAAAAGTTTTTTATATGCACTCTGTGGATATCAAAAAATAAAAACTTTTTTCGCATGAACTTTAGTAATGATAATATGAATTGTACGCACACATGACGAAGAAGAACAAGAACAAGCAGTGGTGGGAAAACTTGTCCGGCAAAGTTCACTGGACTTTCTGTACGCACCGACACATTTTGAATATGTGAAAGTTTCCGTGTTACACTTGAAGCCTCTCCGATAAGTACAACAATGCTCCGCTGACGACTGGTTAGGATCGACTGAAAGAGAATGCGTGGCACCCTTACCGTTTTTACTCTGAGCATCGGGAGCGGCACACACTCGCTCACTTTTCCCTCGTCCATTTTGGTAGCTTTAACTTTTTCCAGCCTTTCCAGTTGGTGGTGGATGCTTTTGCCTGAATGTGTGTTGTATAATAATAAGTGAAATTGTGAATGTACGGCCAGCTCAAGTATTCCTTTTTTCTCGGTTTTCAGAGGGTTTTGAGCTCTTTACTTGAAACATGACAAGGCGACGGAAGGAGCATTAGAAAAAAACAGAGGAACCTAACCAACAGCAATCTAACCAGTGAAACTTCTAACTTTCTTGTGTGAAAAGCAAAGGCATTTCATTCAACTCTCAACAAAAAGTAAACGAGCCATGGAGGCAGAAGCCGAAGCCAGATCTTGCTCTAACTGTGGTTCTTACTAACAACGAATGCCACACAGCAGCACAGAAAAAAAGACGGAGAGGAAAAAGGGAAGACATAAGCTATGGTAAAAATAACATTATTCAGCTACAACTCTAAGGCTCCCTCTTCACAGAAGCTGGTAGCATAATACTGCCAAAAATTATTATAGTTATCGTATGCGTATATTCACTCAAATTGTGACATTGCTACAAAAAATCTTTAGATCTCAAGTATAGCGTATTATTATATCTTTGGCGTGTGTTACATGTCTAAATATTATTATCATCGTCATCTATTCCACATACCCCGAGATCTATGCAGGCTGCTTTGGTATAAAACATTAGCAATGCATTAAACCTGGGCATGGTCTCATCCACTCCAAAGCACTTTCAGCTTTCTCTCATGGTTTCATATTATCATGGTGGCGCACTTTTTCCTCCACTATACATACTATTAAATAAGCTGTGCAACAATGCATGGCACAGTAATTTTATAAGGGAAGACGATCTCGCTCTCCAAACTTGTCTGTCAATGGGACTTTTTAGCTGAAAATGTTCTCACAAGCCAGCCGACTTTATAAAAAAGGGGGAAACGTGGAATCCAGTGCCGTTGAACTTTCAGATAGTTCAGGATGACTTTTAAACAGCTTGAAGATGAGCACAGAACGACGACGGCGAAAGCAACAATCCTGCTTTCATCATCCCTGCCAGTAAACCAGTAAGCAGGCGGGCGCAACCAACACACACTTAAGTTTTATTTCGTCCTCCTTTCCGCCGTTGATTCTAACATACGTATATGCATGCATAACAAATAAGGAGTGAATCCTGGTATCGTTGTGCACCACCTGAAACGATCGAGAGAAAACTTCAATTTGAAGTAGTCAGTGTGTCGCTAAAGTGTGTATCAGACAAGCTGATGTTATAAAAAAATGTATTATATTTATGTACATTCTATATCAATTTAGTTAAAACTTTCCCGTTCATGTTGTGGCTGTGGCTTTATGCGGCGGCACAACATAGAA
>JAHZNF010004209.1:0-14249 GCA_027744215.1 Troglopedetes dispersus | reverse complement strand
CCTGTAAACTTACTACTCATACTGGAGGTTACTGGTTGGCTAGGCATACTATTCACACGACCCCTAAAATTAAAAAAAGAAACTTGTGCGAATTCCTGATTCCCATTTTCTCACCTTCCCCCTAAAATTGGTCATCCATCACGATCGCCGATATATTTAATAGTGGGAAGCTAAATTTCAATTAATTCTATTAATATTTTACACTCACGATACTACGTTACAATTGCATTTGTAATATTGATCTAGACTCAAATTTGAATAACAAAATAGTCTAAAATAGATTTTGCTTTCTGGATCAGAAAATCATCTGAATTTGACTGATTGGCTGTCTTATGAATCCCAGTAGCAATGGACAGAAGCGAAAGGAAGACGCGTCGAATTTGGTGAGCTATTATGACGCTACAATAAAGCTGAGTGTGATGCTTATTGTCACCTTACCTGATACACTGCGTTTTCAAATGTCGCCTGTTACTAGAGGCAGTGTATCATTGTGCGGCTTGTAAGATTGGAAAAGTCTCCAATAAAGTGTAGTGCGTAGTTATCTTCGTTGTTCGTACTACATATAAAAGAGTTGAGACTAGTGGAGTTTTTCCAAATACGATAGTTTTGTCAGTTAGTGCCATGGTGTGTTTCCAGGAAGCGGAGCGAGAAATAACAGGTATGCGTCCTTGACTGGAATTACTTTACCACGAACTTATACTAAAAGCAATTTCTTGCATCATTATTTCAATAGTGTTATCAATCAAATCTTAATTGACAAGTTCTAAATAAATAAGCTGGATTCACTGGGTTTAAATTCCGTAAATTTGTGCAGGCAGTTGCGAAAATGAATGTGCCCTGTATGTTCTTGCGTGATAGTATTAATCAATGTCTCGCAAAACGTGCTGTGTTTTTAACCAGGTTTCCTACTACGCTGGGGAAAAAATAACGGTTGTCTCACGTTAAACACTAGATGTTTTGTACGCTCAAAAAAATGTCTTGGAGGTATACCTTTCGTAATTCCCATTATAACCTACTTAAAATAATATTATGCTGTCGTTGTTATATATTGTAATTTACATGCTTTTTTAAAAGAAATTAACTACCTTCTTTTGTGTTGATATTGACTAGGTGTTTGGCTCAACGAAAGTGAAAGTATATAATTCAGAGTCAAATTAATTATACTATGATGCCTGCTGATTTTTCTAGCGCATGTGTAATCAAATCAACGGGACAGTTAGATAGGACATTCGACAAGATCGTTCAATCGAGTCTCATCAATGTCAAATAGCTGGTATCCCCTGATCCACCGACGTGATCAATGTAAATAACATATTGATAAGATAACAAATGAGTGAATGATGTTATTACTTTTAATATTACACTCAATTACATTGTGTACACACTTATTAACTTCAGATAAGTCTTGCACAAACACTCCTTATATATTCCAAACTTTAGCGATATAACCTCGGCTTAGCAAAAAATTAACTAGAGGAGCTCTTCAGACTTAACCCTTTGTCGACTGATTTTCATATCAGTTGTTATTGAGGGCCCTCAATTAAAAGTACATAAATTTGGTTTTTTTAAATAGCGAACAGAGAACATGGAGCACCGTTAGGTCTAGCGTTTATTTATCGTAAAATACAATCAATCACGTTACCAATTATTACCAATTGCCAATTATAAAGTGGTATTTCGTTGAAACTAAAATAGTTTTCAACAAAAGTTATGTTATGTCAGTGCATCAGGTCCATCAAGATGAGTGACAGCGGGTCAATGGAAATGGTGAAACTGTCGAACTTTTAAAATGCTACCAATTCACCATTTGCTGCTGCTGACTCAACTACTTTCAAGTATGTGACTCTATGATCACTGAAATCAATCTTTACCTGCTATTTTCATTTGTACTCTTTATCTTAAATGTGATCATTTGCACTTACACAAACAAGCTGGTATTAAATTTACTCATCATCATATGGACTAGGAGCGAAGATAATTGAAGCTGATTAGGCACAGTTACTAGAATATACTTGCTAACAGACACAAATAATGCACTAGCCGAGCTTTTTTTAGAAAAAAAAATAGTTATTAGCAACTGCACACCTTCCCACATCGATTTCGAATGAGACACACACCTCTGAAAAATGATTGGCCGATGAGCAACCACACAGTTCTGTGTGGACAAACGCAAGAACCCACTCGTTCACGTGTCAGTTGATTGTCGTACTAAATAAACAGCAATAACATCTGTCCAAACCTGGTCAACATGTTTTACGTCCGCCTCTCCCACCCCTTACCATCCTAACAAGGTGACCCTCGACTTGAGTTAGAAATGAATTAGGAATTTAAATGACCTTCGGACTTGAACACCGGGAAACAACTTGGTAGTATTGATTGTCTTTGTGGAACAGCATGACGATCCGGGTTTTTTCCTTTTCTTCACAAAGGAATTATTACATGAGTCACGGATGAGTTGCTCAAGTTAATGGTGTCCAGTTCCAAAATTGGGACATAAAATGAAAGAATAATTGGCTTTCATTGCAGGCGGCCAAAGTGACATGATGTGAATTCTCTCGCATTATTTACTCCAGAAAGACGTCGTTCATGATGATACGATATAATGTGAAACCCAATTTAAACACGCAATTGGAAGGGGTGCGGTTGAAATGCTGTTTTTCATGTATTTTTGGCATTTCGTTCAACAAATATTGACATGAAAAAATATTGTAAATTGACATTTAAAATGTTATTGAAAGCAACCTGGCTCTTTTCATGCATTACCATACTTTTAAGCTGACAATTACACGAGCTATTTCAAGAGCCATTTAGGTACTTCATCTTTCTTGCTTTCATATCTGTGGGTTCGTCTATGGCAGTCAGCTCTTCTTTCTTTATTTTCAAAGAAAGTAGGAAAATATTGACTATGTATTAATGATTCTCCCTCTCGACACATGTGCTCCACAGAAATAATGAAGTAAACAAAAAGGAAGCGCAAGTCGAAAACGTGGGAAGGGAAGTGTTTGAATTCGGCAGATTGAGCAAAATATTTACAGAATATTGTTGATTTACTTATGCTGAAGTGCAAGTATTTTTATCAAAATGTGTCACAATGTCGAAAAAAGTAGAGCCGCGCGTGCTCGCTATGTTCATTCCCAACCTCAATGGTATGATTTGATTTTAAAGTATTTGCGGTTAGGTAACCATATCACGTGTGTAGATATATTTGAAGAGAAATTTATCTGTAAACCATGTACCAATTCCAGTCTGTCAGATAACTACACGGCAAGCACTGATGCTAGTTATCAGAGTACAACTCAGATAAGAGTATAAGTATTATTTCTGGTGTATGGTATAAATACTTGAGAATACGTTAAGATGGCCCACGACAAAGACATTACCGAAACTATAGATCTAAATTAAATCAACCTTATCTATCTGCTGTTTATTAGTAGTAAATATAAAACTCTATGGAAAATACATACAGATGAGGTTTGATGTCTGTGATGTTATGACAAAACAGATTTTTTTTCACTTTCGCAATAATATGAAGTTTATTTACGTAATATCGTGCTCGAGAACAAATCTGTTCCGCAAATTTCACACAAAGAATAATCTTCATAATCGAGTAATTTATCGGCTTTGTTCAATTTTTGTATGAAAAGAGCTGAAGTTCTCGATTTGAAAGGAAGCGCAGATACACATTATATGCTAAGAAATGATTAGAATGTAAGTTGATTTTGGTTTTCTTGTAAGAAAAATTAGAGCTATTTATATCTTATAAGTATTACTGTTATGCAAATACTTCCACTGAGAATGAAGTG
This sequence comes from Troglopedetes dispersus, assembly GCA_027744215.1. Taxonomy (NCBI): domain Eukaryota; kingdom Metazoa; phylum Arthropoda; class Collembola; order Entomobryomorpha; family Paronellidae; genus Troglopedetes; species Troglopedetes dispersus. The sequence goes on along the minus strand of JAHZNF010004209.1, from coordinate 10,446 downwards.
CTGCAGGTTTTAAAGCAAGAAATGAATTTTTTTACCTGATTGAACTGCTTGAGGTGATCATCACGTGCAAACCAGAGGTAAATTGGTTGCAACAGAAGAAAGTGAAAGTGGAGAGAAGAATTTGGATGAGTTCGACAGGAAGAAGGTTAAGACGTCATGTAACACAAGGTAGACTAACTACAGATGCTCATTGGTAACAACACGTTCTCTCTACCTACGCATATCATTATTACAGATTCTAGGTTAACTCAGTTTTACATTGACTATTATTCTTCCAAAATGATTATGTGTGTTAGTTAAACGAAAACGGCTACGTAACATATGACCTAGTAGAAACTAAAGCGTGTTGAAGATTTCTTTAACAAATTATTTAATTGTTTCATTGGATTCCAAATGAAAAACACTTAAATTTCAGGAAAATATGATAGTCAATGAAACAATTAAATGTTGCCATAATACTTGTATTAACTATGTAAAAGGAATATTAAAATGCATTTTTACCGGGACGGTCCAGCCGCTTCTTCTGTTTTCTCGGGCATGGTGTTCATGTGAAATTTCAAGTTGCTGGGTGATGCTTCACAAGAAAAGCAAAAATTACAGTGTAAAACACTTTGAAACAAACACGACTTGTCTTGTAACAATTCACATGTAATAATTCATTAAATACGAGAATTTACTGCATCTAAGGTTATCAACTGCACAAGTTGGAAATTAGAATAAATCAAATATACTTTAAGACTTCAACTTTCAAATTAAATGACTAAAGTTAGGCTTGTTTTTTTTCTGGGTTCACCTCGGTTAAAAACGTATAAGTCGAAATATTTTATCGTAAAATAAAAATGGAGAATCGGTCAAACCCTAACAAATTCTTTGAAAGTGAAAGTTTATGAGCCGTACTGTCAAATACTACGACCAATATATGTACCTATTGAAATATTCCTTCTTAAAGAATACTTGCAGTCCAGGAAATATAATCAGTGCGAATTTCGCAATACATCAAAGTGCAGACTTGAGAAAGTAAATATTATTGTAACTGTCAGTAATGCAATGACTCATCTAAATTCAACAATACTGCCAAAGCGAGAACAACCAAGGACAAATTTGGAGAAAAAAAAGTGTGCAATATTAAGGAGACGTCAACGAGCCCACCTTCAAAGAAAATTGTCCAGTTACTACTGAACACTAAATATAGTTTTCCTTCCTTCCTTTTATTCACCAGTTAAATAATTCTTTCAGATTTTCGTCTTCCTCTTCCTCTCAGTCGCACACACAAAGAGCGAATACAATGCAACTAACATTCGATTATTTACTGGACGAGCACCAGCAGACACAGACGGTTATCTTTTTTTGCCCATACCACACATGAGTGTGCATTGTACATGCATAACTTCCAAAATATCTAACTCAGAACGTCAACATAGCACTATGGAGAATATAGGAGCTCTACTTTTTCCTTGCCTCTTTCTTTCCTTCACTTTTTGCCATAAACAGGGTTTTCACTCGCTCACCTCGTGCTCACATCGATCCATGGGATTGTCGAGTTCTCTACTACGTAGAATACCTACGACGAAGAAATAGGAAAGGAGAACATGAGCAGCATTTCGTCGTCGTAGTCTTTTGCTGTTATATAACCAGCTTCAGTTCTATAACAACACCATTTCCCACTTAGAACTAGCCTTTCAATAGAGTGGATAAAAAAATCAAACCGTATGGCCATCTTCTACTCGAACTGTAAACACACTCTCTATCTCGCCCTCCAATGATTCCCCCATTTCAGCAAACTGTGAATAACCTCTTTGCTCGGATGATGATCTAATCAGTCAACTCAGCAATGAGGAATGTTAGGCAAAAAGGTTTCCTTCTCGACATTTTAAATAAACCTTCTTTATCAGATTTCAGACTTCATTTTTGCCAAATAATAATAAAAAATGGTAATAATAATGAATACTAATGTGTCTAACCCATTGAACATTTCGTGACATCTCGAATAGCAATTACCCTTTAACATGTACACGTATTTGAAGATAAAGTTCAACGGAAGATAAAATTCGACAAGGATGTGTTGAGAAATTAGTGTAAGTAAAACAGAGGTCCATGTCACAGTATTTTATTTGCAAAAAATAAATTAGTGCAATATTACATCGTATTATGTATGCGGTATGAGTATCCAAAAGGTTTTCTGAGTTTCGCCTAGCAACTAAAGCTTATACTTATGACAAACCTTGAGGAGTTTAACGGCAAGTATGACAGCTAAACGTCAGTGTAATTCTGGAAGCTAAATTCCATCCCATACTTTATTTCCATTTTTATAGATGTTGTACATGTAAAGATGAGAATGAGTGGATGGAAGCGAGGCATTTCTGACACGTAGTGTGGCGCAATAATGTAATCATCGGAGTCATTATTACTGTTGCCGTCATCATGAATGTCTAGACAGATTTTTATTTTACTTTTTTGTCAGTTGAATCAACCGTGGGATTCCTGGGAAAAAGTAAGACGATGTGATGTACTGAGATGATTTGTAAAGCTTATGAAAGTACGTGATTAACCACTGGAGGGACGTTTTGTTGGATTCCATTCCGACTGAATTGATCATGTGACCATTTGACTTTCAAGAGACAAGGACAAAATCTATTTTTAAGGGAAGCAACAACTTGTTGTTCCTTTGGAGGCAAAAGCGGCGCTGCACTTTTTGCACAGGAATTTACACAGATTTGTACGGTCGGTTTGTCATTTCGTTCTTGGCATGCACACGGTAAATTACACAATGGGAGCAGAGCGAGTGGAGGGTAAACCTATGATCAGGCATCATCTTATTGATTGGTATTTGCACAGTTTCAGTCCTTGTTAGTGCTTCACAAAGACACGGAGAGAAAGGGAAGGTTTTGAATGTCACAAACGAAAACAAAAGTCATGACTCTGCTAATGAAGGTAGTGCTCTCTGCATTTTCAGACGGGAAGCACTAGAGTTGAGGAAAGTGAAAGAAAGTGGGACTCGTTTTTGGCGAAGAAGTGTACATGTTTACTCGCTAACTGGCGCAACGGGAGCAGTAGGCCTACAGAAGAGTGATGGGTTGGGTGAAATGAAACAAGATTGAATTAAAATTTTCTGGCTTGCTAGTAGTGGATTCAATTCAGAATTATTTACTTCAGGAAACAATGGTACAGTTGCATGAAGTAAAAGTACAACATGTTGACAGGTGGAAAATACTGGAAGATTTACGCTAGGTTTGCTAATATTTTCAGTAGGCAGTATAAGTGAAATTTCTGCATTTTTAGAGCATCAGCTGGCAATTCACAAGTCATGAAAGATATCATAAGTTAACAAACTTAAGATTTATTTTTTGTGGCTACTAAGGGGAAATATATTTTTTGGAATGTTGCGACTTTTTAATTCATGACAAATAATAATATCGCTTCCCACGTAACAGATCCAAGTATCTCAAGATGTTAAGAAAAGCGGAAGACAGTATCTCAAAATTTCGGCCGCTGCAAAAACAATTATCTCACAAAACTGAGTTTTAAGCAATAATAAAAATACCAAGCAATACAAATATGACATCATCGCTTTCGAAATTTTCCTGTCAAAATCTTAGCGAAACTTAACAAAACAACGGAAAGTTTCATATACTATGGACATTGCAGATTTAGNAAAAACAATTATCTCACAAAACTGAGTTTTAAGCAATAATAAAAATACCAAGCAATACAAATATGACATCATCGCTTTCGAAATTTTCCTGTCAAAATCTTAGCGAAACTTAACAAAACAACGGAAAGTTTCATACACTATGGACATTGCAGATTTAGCTACAATAGATTTTGTATTTTCAACTATTTTTTCTCAAAAGATATGACAGTTGCAATTTCACGTACGAAAACGAAGTAATGAATTGATTCATTCCCCATTTCTTTCACATAAATGGTACATACATGTATGATGCATGAAAATGATCGCAAGGAAACGGAGAACATGATAAGCAAACAGACTTGTTTTGCCCCAATTTTGAGAAAATTGATTTTGGCGTTTCTGAAATTTTGAGATACTTGGATCTGTTACGTGGGAAGCGATATGTAGTTGACGTTTAGGCTTCTTCCATATTTTAAAAGCTTTTAAGCGAAAGTATTGTGCAGCGGTTGATTATCGTGCGAACTCAAACACGAAAGACAAAAAATATATTTGGTCTGATAACCCCACGGTGCCTCACGCAAAGAACAGTGTCGCAATATCCAGTAGCACAAACTCGCAGAATTGAAGAAAAACTATGCATGTATACCAGATAAAGTTTATAATAAAATTAATTTAATAGAAAGGTTCGCAATGAATGAATGACTAGTCTACATCTATTTACTGAACAACAAGTTAAAGGCTAGAATTTCACAATTATATTACATTCTGCAAAACAAGGAGATAATCCTCGTCGTATGCTTAATAATCGTATTCGGCAAGTTTTCCTTAACTCACACCAATTGATCTGCCAAATTAGATGTCAATAAGCATTTGTAAAAGTTACTTGAGCTGCATTATTGTGCTTCACTAAATCCCCGAATGAACTCTCATTAATTCCCATGTCCAAATTCAGAATTTGCTGACAAATGGAGAAACGTGCTGATCGAAGATTATGAATGAGGAACAAACGTGGAACAAATTGACTTTGTGAATGGAGGAAATATGAGGATCAATACTAGAGGATTATCACTACCACTCAAAAACTTTGTCTCCGGAGCCATACACCGTAATTGAAAAGGTTAGTATAATAATATGTTCACGTAACTTATTATTACATAACTTGTCAGCGATTTTGCTACTAAGGTAAGTCAGATCTTGCGATGAAAGTATCCAGACTAGCATTTGTCTCATTGAGCGAGTTCATACTTGATGCATATACAAACGGAAAGATTTAATTTACGAATCCAACTTTGAACTCATCCGTATTTTGGTGCGCTCAAAATTAATGATATCTTCTGCTGATGTATGCCACTACGTCTGTCTACCTCTACCTAAAGAGTCCTTTGCAAGGATTACGCCCCCGCGGATTCGGGGGTTTGATTTTTATCCTTCACTGATGCTCCTTGCTTTTACGATACTATCGGGCTTCCGTTACTTTCAAAAATTTCAAAACGGATTAGCGTTCATTGAGCTCAATACAAATTAGATTTAAGATAGGATGCATCACTGGTTGACATTTAACGCTTATAAACATGATATATCCTCAAAGCTGGATACCACTCACAAATCAATTGTGTAGCCAAAGAGATCATGTTTCCTGCTCTCTTAATGGTAGTGGGAGTTGCTTCAAACATGCTGTCATTCCTATTAACCATTTTCATATTAGAAATTCATTTAAAGCTGATGGACGAGTCCATGCCTTTTTCTTTGATAGTTATTCCTATCTGAGCAAAATTAATGACGTTATTACGTCATCCCCAAGATTGCTATCGAATTGATCTTCGAATTCCAATCTTCCAAGAAAACATGCATCAGTCTGAAGAAGAAGGGAACATGTTAAAATTAAAAAAAAACTCAAAGCAACAAGTCCGAAAGAGGAAAGCTCATCGTCTTTTGACTCCACACAGCCCGAATGAGTTAGGTAAGAATTTAATCCACCTCCGAATGAGGATTGTTTTACAGTGCTCCTTCGCCTCGGAAATAAGTAACTCAGAATGAAACATTGTAGTATGTACTAACGTGCGAAATGCTTGTCCTCCTACTGCAATGCAACAAATAATAAAACTAATTCCTTCCAGAGGACAAATCGGGTGAAGCTCATTGGAATGCAAATGGAAGTTTCTGTAGGAAAGAGTACAAGAAGCATCCAGTCTTGAACACAACGGATTCCTCTGCTACACGCTTTCCCATTGTGACTTTCCCGTGCGAAGTCAATCACGTCACGGCTAATGGCCACCACATCCTATATACATTCGTTCAAAGTCAAGACGAAAGCACGTTTTCCGTTCTCCACTCCCAATTACTTTTTTTTTCCTCCGTCGCTGTCGTCATCGGGAAACCTTTCCCTTAAGACTCCATCCACCTTAATCAAGATGTTCTTACTTTATTGAGCCCTAGAATGAGTTGTCTGTCACTTCGTCTAAAAAGAAGTTTCCTCTGATACGCTCTATTTTTTAGTGGCCCGAGCACATGTCAACTAATGAATGGGAGCTGAAACCGGGTCAATCCAGCTCTTGGCTTCATCATCGGAACAGGAAAATGCAGATGGGCATCTCTTAAACATGCTTTTCACATACGAAAAATTTATATTGACATGCCATTGAATGAGTTTTTGGCACGTAAATAAAAATGCCAAACTAGGAAACATGAAAATTCTTGGAAGTAGATATTTGATGAATGAATTGAAACGACGGGACTGTCATAAGTAGCGACGATTTCGATCAATCACCCGAGCCATGACGTATGTTATAAAACATTTTCACTTTCTCCGTGTGTTTTGTTGGCTGTGTTCCACTGTATGTGGAAGGGATCCGGATTTTAAGATTACAAATCGAGTGAATTTGCCAGAAAAAATGTGTCGTATATTTGATACACGTATTTGGATTGTCTCTAAAATGTTTGCGTTCCCAGTAGTATGTTATTTTGTAATCGCCACGGTCATGATCAGCATGAAGATTTGTGTCGTACTCGTGCAAATCTCGCATCAGCATTTCCCTGTGTTGTGTGTACCCAAAAATAGAGCACTTCAAATCCCTCAATTCTATTAGCATTTAGCATTTAGCAAGGCAAATGGGGATTTCCTCATGTTTCGTTGAGGAAAGGAACACCTACAAGTAGGATTATAAGTCGAGCAAAGGAGAAACTTCTAGAAATGTGAGTAGTGCCATTGCCGCTGTCTGCAAAACATGCTTTCGTTGAATGAGATTGATGGAAAGCAACCCTCATCATAGCACTCGTATCCACTTTCCCTTGCCTACCTTTTGTTTTGTATCTGAAGAAATAGAAGAACATGACACGTCTTCATTGCAGAAGATGCAAACAAGAAAGATTCTATTTCACCAATTTCTTTTTGATAAAATATTTATGCATACAATGACGTCGATACGGTTGGGAGAACCACACACCCTCGGCATCACAAAATCTCATCCATGTGTGGTAGCAGCACACACGCCACTGGCAAATTGGAAAATGAAGCATATTCCATTTACTTAATTAGACTTGAACTAACTATGTAAATGTAAATATCCTGGACTAGCGTTTCCATTCAGCAAAAACACCATCAGAAATGCACAGTGTAAACTTATCTACCACGCACTAGCTTGACACTGAACCCCGACCGAATCCTGTCGTTCATGCATATAATTGCCCAACTAAATTCAATATAGGTTGCATAATGCAAGAATAAGCTATCATCTCTCCACTCACAGTCTCAACAAGTAGAAATGAAGTAAAAAAAAATTAACAACGGTGGGGGAAAGCTTGAGCATGAGTTATTTCCTATTTAGATTGATAAAATGGAAAGTGGTCTGCAAGGGCAATGTTAAAGTACGCACATTTTCCGGTGGCTACCTCTGTTTCCATTTTAGAACAAAGTGGAACCAATCAAACAAAAACTGGGAAATCAATGTCAAATTAGTGGTCAAATTACTCATTCACATGGCCTGAGCATATAATATTATACCTCAAATGTCAAATGGTGCGTGTCCCGTTTTCCAAGGGTAGAGAGAGACCACAATGACAAGTCAACTAATAAGTAAGTATAGTGTAAGTATTCTCCCATACAAAACCAGTTAAACTACAACCGCGGTTTCTGTTCCATACACCGGAATTGGAAGCCATGCATTAGACATGAATTGACTAATTAAGTTTGACTAATCATGCAAATGCACGCGCATCAAGAAAGTAGTAGGTGGGCTCCATTTTTTAACTATCAAAATTCATAGTTGACCGGACAAATACATATGACAGAGAAGACGCTAGCACCAAATCGTCACGTGGAGCACTAACAATTACTTTGTTGTAGTCTGTCCAAACTTATATGCAAAAAGTGAAGAATGAGAAAGCAATGTGTCGAGCATAATTCCTGTCACTAAAGCACATTACTGTCGCCATCTAAACCCTTCAAAGCTACAAGAAAATATATGAGTGATGCCCAAAAATTGAAAACTGACAGAAAGTAAAGTACTAGAAAGGTTTCGTGGGAGTGCAAGAGTGTTTATCCGAAAATACAGTTCCAATACTGCTTCATGCCAATCTCTTTTTCTCAATTGAAACTTTCACCAATTGAGTGCCCTGCACGTTAACCTTTTCATGTTGCATGACATAAAAATTACACCATCAAATTATTTAGTCACGAGCTTGTATCGTTCGATGACTATACGGTTGGCCTTTGAGATTGTGTGTCTGTATGACTGTTAGATCTTCGCAACGGCGAAGAATTTTTAAAATTTGTCTTTGATTTAAATTTAATCAAGGTATCTGGCCTGCCTTTATTTTTTTTCAAAAGTTAACCTATTTAATTTGTGATTACGTAAAATTTCATCCACACACTAAAATAAAGTGCTACCTTCTTTCAATGTTCTGACCAAAACCTCTGAAGTTTCTGAATGCTTCAAACGTTATGAATGTGTCAATCAACAAGTCGTCGTTTGGCACAGTTTTCTAGATTTCCGACAAGGTCAAAGGAAAACTAAAAATTCACTAAATTTAGTTTATAGGTTAAAACTTTGAAACACTGTCACCTGTAAGTATACTGAAAGTGTAAGGAATTACTGGTTGAGGAATAAATGTAAGGTGCTTGCAATATCAGTAAATGTTAAATGACATCAAAAAATTAAACGTAAAAAGGTTTTTTTCTGAAACTTCTTTACAGGCTGACTATCACATTTAAATTAGAGAATAGACCTATGGAATTAGCGTAGCGTAAAACAATATCTCTGAAACTCAATGGAATTTTGGTATCGCGTGTTCACGAAGGCACGAAGGTATGGCGCCTCGCTTGGCATAATTTGGTAGGAAAATGGAAGGCAAATACTTTGCGCAAACTTTACATAAGCATTTTCTTGGTGAAGTAGGCAAAAGAAAGTTGCAATTCGTGCATATGGAATAGAAATATATTTTTGTTTTCAGAACAATGCGGGGTCAAGACTACAATTGTTCGGAATGTACTTTTAAACACACACTGGAAAAATTATACACAAGCAGTAGGGTTGTCCTTGTCATATTTGAAAATTATAATTTTTATTGCTTTAATGATTCAGGTTGTTAGTTTGATGGTGACTACTGCAAGTGTTACTTGGTTTATTAGGGCTACGAACAGTAGGCCTTATGTTTTCCTTCAAGTGGGTGTTCCTCCGGCCGGCGGAAGGGTTAATGTTAATTGTCATGAAATTTGTCTCCAGTATCCTTATGCACAGTGCATTATTTACTTACATAAAGTAAGTAAATAAGTAGCAAATACGTTTAACGGTTTCGCCGTTACAATGGTCAACATGCCATGACGCCATACTGTATTGAAGTTTGGCACACACGAGTATCATGTCGTAAGGTGACGTCCAGTGACATTCTTTCTTTGACCGTTATAACGGTAAATGTTCTCTGATGACTTAGGGAGTCCAAATTAAACAAACAATTCGCATGTTACACGAATTGGTCTTTGCAGAAGCGCAGCCGGGTTCAGTGCCAAGATTCCATGCACAGTAGTGTCCAGAGACAAGCTTACATGCGCAGCAGCGAATATATATCACATGAACATTAGTGCCCAGATTTCATCATCATATCACATCACGTTACACGCGTCTGTCTTTGCTTGTAATGCAGCTGATGCTATTGTTCGTAGTCCTCTGCATTTTCTAAAATGTTTATTAAACATCGACAGCAGCCATCTTTATCCGAGACAGCCAAATAGCCTCGCATTATACGGGGGTGGATGCATGCATATATGCACGTTTTTACACAGACGCGTAAGGTCGTTACGTGAGGTGTTGACAACGTCTTCACAGAGAAAATCAGAAGGGATGGGATGACAATGCAGGGAAAAGCGACAGTTTCAGTTTTCTTTAACACTGAAAGCCTTTAGTAGTGAATCCATTCATAGTTTGGTTGACCTGACAGAAAGAATTTGTGCTGGCTTTGAAATGCTATACAAATGGGTTTGGAATGGAACACACGTTACTTTTTGTTGGTTCATTCAGTTCCTTTTTCCGTCCTTTCTTTTCTTTTTCCCATTCTGTTGGTCTCTAAAAATAATTCTGCTGCTTGCAACTTTGGAGGAAGGCGAGCTGGAGAGGTATATTTGACAGGAGAAAGCTACAACAGGTATTCAGTTTCCATCTGCCAGCTGAAGTGTGAGAGTCAAATTTTAAAAGGGTTCCTCTCAAATGTGATACTTTGGTTCGACAAGTGTACATTTGCACTTTGCAAAAGTTCGGTTCTTTCATGGTAACATTTTGCTTGAGGGACAGAAGAGAGGTGCGTGCAGGGGAAGAGGAAACCAG
>JAHZNF010004208.1:0-11455 GCA_027744215.1 Troglopedetes dispersus | reverse complement strand
AAAGAGTTTTTGCATGCCAACACACTGGCCTGTCATCGACGAATAGTTCATCGTGAGGGATTTATCGCTATTGCACGACCTGCACCGATCCCCCAGCTACCTTTTGCTGTACCGAAGTCATGTAATGTAGACATGGAATCATCCGATGCAACATCTACTTGTCTGATCTGTCACATGGAGGTTCCTCGGCGCATCATCGAACTTCATTTATCAACGCACACGAGAAGCATAGACAGACCATGGATGTGTACCTTGTGCGGCAGGGATTTTGACAGTCACTCCAGCCTCCTGGAGCATTCCAACATCCATAAAGCCGCAGTTCCATGCAAGAGATGTGGGAAGAAAGTCGCTAGATTGGAAATGATTGGTCATTTTGTCACTTGTCTTAAGAATTTCACCAGAACCATTAGTTCCAGGCCGGTCATAGGAGACTGTAAGCTATGTGCGATTCAGTTTACATCTAAAGAAAAGATGATACAACACATGCGGCAACACAAGCAGAAGAAAGCACACACTTGTAAAATTTGCTCGAAGGCGTTTGACCGGGTTGCCGTGCTGCGGATACACATTCGAAGATTTCACAAGAATAATGAAGCACCTCCATCTGTCCTGAAGAGCCAATTACTCGAAGGCGGAGGAGAGGAAATGCATGAAGGAGAACCTCTAGCAGAAAATACTGGGGCAGCTGAATCCCTTGCAACAGACAGCAATAACCAGGCGAGCTCTGCAGCAACTGAGCCAGAAGTTGGACCGTTCATGGAGGAGCGTTTCCGTTGTAAAGTGTGCGAATTTGAAGTTTCCACCACCAAAGAATTGGAATCGCATCTCATGGAGATACATGCAGACATTACGAGCAGAAAATGTATAGTGTGCAATCGCCAATTTCAAGATAACTTTATATTAAAATTACATCTGAAAACGCACGCGGAGACGAAACCCTTGGTATGCTATTTGTGCGGGAAACTCTATCGGGACAGATCTACCTTCTTCACGCACCTGAGTAATAGTCACGACTTGGACCAGAAAGTTATTCTTTCAAAGTACCCGAATTTGTTCAAAAGAATGCTGTCGCTGAAACCTGGATGGTACACAAAAGGTAGTAAAAATATCGGCCAAGCTGCCAATAAGCCTCCAATGAAAGGGAAATACCCTTGCGAGTTGTGCGGTAAAATCTTTCCCTACGCGCAAGCTGCAGGGAGGCATAAGAAGCTTGTTCATGATAAGGTGATTAAAATTTCTTATTCATCAATATGCATCCGTTGAGAATTGATGAGTTTGGTTAGATTGCTCTTGATACATACGAATGATCACTTTTCAGATAAAGGAATTTATATGTTCGTATTGCGGAAAAGGTTTTGGAAACAAGTCGTACTTTTTGCTTCACGAACGACTTCATACGTCCACGGATGCTCCGTACAAATGTCACTTATGTGGTTAGATTATAAAATAATTAATTATTATAAAAGAAAGAAAAAGCAAAGTAATCCTAACCCTGAGAACTTTATTTGAGGAATGTTTTAAACTTTCAGGAAAGGGGTTTAGAATGCCTGGGACTCTGCGGATGCATCTTCGAAGCGCTATTCATAATCCCATCAAGTTAGTTCCTTTACCGTTTTGTGAGCAATTTTAGCCTAAAGAAATGTTTTATATTATGCTTTTTCAATGGATTCTGTCCGTCTTTGAATGCAGGAGCTACGTCTGTGAAGTTTGTGGAAAGGCTTTCAGTCGTGCTGATAACATGCGCCTTCATGTCAAAGCTGTTCATATGAAAATTCAGACAAGAAGGCCCAGGGATCCCACAAAAGTCGGAACAGGCCGTAGGAGACTTTGTGACCTGGAAGACCCACTGGCAACACCAGCAGCAAAGTACGTCCCCAATTTGCCAGTGGCGACTAAATCGGATCCTGTTCCTGGTACGAGCCGAATGTTTCAGTATCACCCAGTAATGGTAGAGCATCAGGAAGCATCGTCCATGGACAGTAATAGTAACACTGCTAGCGACGTATCTTCCAGGAACTTTCAGCATCTTCATGAAAGTGGAAATCCTTCTGCTCAGCACTCGCACCTCTCCATGCCGCTTCTAGTTCCAACTCCATCAAATAACCCAGAATCACGGGGACAAGACTACTCTACAGATTCGGCATTTACATTTAGAAATACTCAGTATAGATGAAGGTAGATGTTGTAAAAAATATAATTTATTTGCAGAAGATTGAAAATTGAAAATACATTCATTGGTGCTTGGTTATAATGAAGCGTTTTGCGTCGTTGCGTTGCATTTTTATTTATGTCGTATGAAAATACAATAAGAACACGTTTGGTTTGTTACATCAGATCATTTTAGTCATTTTGCAGGCCGACTGCACTGCAAATACTAAGAAAGTATAGTAACCTATAAATATAAGAGGTAGTAAAGCAAAATAGTATCTGCAAATTTCCTGACGCCGCGAAACCCATTATTGACGGAAAAAATTTAACGGGTTGACGTATTGAACTGTTCGAAAAAGTCGTCAGAACAGGAGTTTTTATACAAAATACGGTTGACGTACTCTTGCCGCAAACGTTGTTCTCTTGCCAATTCCATGTTGGTGTGAGTAACCTCCACTTTCGCATCCCTTTGAAGAAAATCAAATCATGTGGAAACTTTGGCTTCATAAGACAAAAATTTCTTTAAAAGAAAGTTGTTACTTTTTCCTATCAGAAATCTCCTTGTCAAGAATGGCAGAGGCAACAGCATAACGTTTCTGCATCTTTGCCCATGCCTCTTCATACTGGCTATCCAACTCCTTCCTTCTCGCGTTATCCATGATTTGACGGAGTTGTTCCTCCTTGACAACTTTCATCTGCTCAGGTGTATATCCTTTGAAACGCGTGCTGGTGGTGCGGAATGGACCGTTAACGTGGGTGACATCGGTAGTTTCCATAAGAAGTTCACTGTTGTACATGTTAAGCTGATGGGCAAGATTGGCCTGCTCGTCTGCCAGTTTCTCTAATCTCTTTCGCTCGCAAGTCTCATTTGCCATGGCCAAATTAGTGTTTGCAGTTTCAAGCTGAACCAGGCGTCGGGCATAATCTTCAGCTTTGGCGAGCTCCATGGCGCGAAGGCCGTGCTCGCGTTGCTGCTGCTCCCAAAGTTTTTGCACCTATTTTTTAATGTGAATTTGTTACAGTTGAGTTAGTTATAAAGCTACAAATCAATATGAAAAGCCATTCCAGGGAGAATAATGTATCTACATAATTCCGAAATCATGTACCGCTTCATATTCTTTTTGGTTTTGTTGTTTTTCCAAAATCTGAGCTTCAAGCCACGCGTTCTTTTGCTGTGCCTTTTCAGCCAAGCGTTTCCGCTCGCATAAGTCTTCTCCCTCGAATCTATTAAGATCAAGGATAATTTAATTTCGCACGTCTTAAGGTAGAAATAATAATATGGTTGTATGCTGCATTCGGTACTTTTGGCAGGATGAAGGACTGCATCTAGGATCGGCATCATGAGTCCGAGCAGGGTAAGAAAGTTGCTTTGGATCATTCAGGTCAAACTCTCGACGATCCTCAAATCTCTGACACTCTCTCCGAAAGGCCTGCAAATCCTCATAAACTCGGCGGCGATCCTTAAAGGCACAAATATAGATGTATGTATTATGTGATGTGTATTAAAATGTATGCTTTATTATGATTCTTATTCTTGAATCCAATGAAGACATTCATAAAATGGGTAACCATACGTTCACAATTCTATCTTGAAGCTGACGGTACAACATCGCCTGACGATTAGCTTCACGAGCATGAGCCTCGTCCATTTGTCGCTCGTGCTCCTCTCGACATCGTTTCTCCTCAATTTGTGATTTGAGGGCTGCCACGTCCGTCTGAAACGGGTAATTTGTGGAATAAGTAGGATTTCATATTATGCTTGCATTTCTGGCAAAATGTTTCAGATGTTCATAATTCACAATACCCCAATCAGTCGTTGCTTTGGATTGAATATCCGCTGCTTTCTTTCAGCTTCCAAGCGCTGGCGTCGCTGGATCGCTGCCTGTTGCTTTATTTCTTCGCGCGTTATTCCGATTCCAAACATTGCGAATTGAAAGTGAATTATCGACTGTTTCAGCTAAAAAGTTATTTTAATCAAGGGGCTTGCATTCAAAAAGTACACTCTTCTTCTGGTAGCTGCAGGAGCTTCGGACAAAAAATATACGAATTAACATTTGAGGTGGTAAAATTACAGTATCTCAGTTTTTAAATACTTTTTACCGTTCTTTGAAAGAAACGTGTTTGACGTCTCCTTGTTCACACTTCATGGTAACCAAAAATCAAATTGAGCTCTCCAGCAGACAACCTGCTGAAAGCTTGAAAGCAAGAACCAAGTAACAAGTAAAAAACTACCGGTATCCAGTATCGATACGAACCAGAAAATTTTGTTAGGTAACATGTTATACGATGAACTAGTATGACGTTATTGATTTAACATATTCGTTCCTTTTGTATTTGTCGACTGAAGCCCACCCCCACTTTAACAAATGTCTCCATCGCGGTTGTTTCGTTTGATCTATGTAGTTGCTAGTGAAGGAGTATGTGTTGCGTAAATCGCAATAGGTAAAAATATGTATACTTTATCTTGATTTATTTCGGAATAATACTGAATTACAAAGTTAATAACAACAATAATATAACAAACTTGCTAGAGAGAATGCCCATTAAAATGGGTAGCATTTGCTTAGTTTGTACCATGATGATAGTCATGTTAAAATCTCAAGAGATTTCTAAAGTGCAATCTTTTCATTTTGAAAAGTATGATTACTGCCAACGACGTGACTCCAACTGCACATGTCAGCGTGACGAGTACAATCCTCTGAGTTCTTGCCCCCTGGAGAACATCTCCTGCAAAAATGCAGGCCACAGATATTTCTTTCAGATTAAGTAGAGTTGGCAAGTAAAATAAAAAAAATGTTAAAACTGTAAAGGAAACTGAGAACGTACCGTACTCCCAGATACGAAGCTGAAATGTTTTTTCTGTTTTCCCTGCAAGATTTTTTGCAATACATGTGTACGTTCCAATCAAGTCTTCCGTAATATTCCAGAAGCGAACGGTATTGCTGGTGGCATTTCCAAAATTGGAGGCCTGGCCACCCAACAGACTGATTATTTTCCAATCCTTGATAATCTAAATGAAAATCGGCAGGGCAAAACGATGGTGTGCTTAATTGCGAGATTTCTTTAACATAACTCATCCCACTTTTGTCTACTGTTCTCATATTTTTCACTGACAACTCCATCCTTTTCCCAAACAATAACTGGAACCGGTTTTCCTTGAGTCAATGTGCATGTCATCTCATCCTTCCCATTCCGACTGGAGCCTTGCTTATCAAGAAGGATCTCCTCCACTTCTTCTTCATTCCATAGTTTGGGTGGGACTGGAGNAGATTTCTTTAACATAACTCATCCCACTTTTGTCTACTGTTCTCATATTTTTCACTGACAACTCCATCCTTTTCCCAAACAATAACTGGAACCGGTTTTCCTTGAGTCAATGTGCATGTCATCTCATCCTTCCCATTCCGACTGGAGCCTTGCTTATCAAGAAGGATCTCCTCCACTTCTTCTTCATTCCATAGTTTGGGTGGGACTGGAGCTAAACGCAAAAGAATAAAAGAATAAAATAATTTCCTCTTTAAAGCCAAAAAATGCATTCGATTAATAAAAGCCTGAGTTAATAATAATTCATATAAAATGATTTTTATTTTGAATCATTTCTTGACTTTTTATAGAATCGTCTTTTTATTTTACGCGTGATATTCAATTTGAATTGACGCAGATCCCATTTATCAGTATTCCATTGAGGAACAAAACAATCTACGGAATCCATGCTCATGTCCGCTATTGTCAGGTTGGCGATAATTGTGTTGTCGGTTTCTCTCACAGATCCCATATAAGCAACCTGGCTTTCTTCACTGTTGGTGTGCCCTTCAATTAGTCAGGAGCAAAAGCTTTATTTGTTTAAGTAAACAATAACTTCAATCAAGAGCATAAAGGCGTGTTAACACAATAAACCTTGAAGTAAAGTTTTTGTTCCATTTTTCCAGTTGAGTCGAATCCAACCCCCTCTGGAGTAAAAATACGATAGGCTGTAGCAAAGGACAAAGACACTTTCGCGCTGATTTCTCCTGAGTGGTACGTTAGATACTTAACTTTCCGGTCTGGCTGATAGGTCGCATCATTCACATATAAAAATTCATAATCTGGAGAGTGCAGAAAATATTCCACTGAAGAGTAGGGAAGTCCCTTGTAGTGATCACCACTTAACGGAGTGGCAAACAAAATCATCATTTTTTCCTCGATGGTTGGATCCTTTCCAGAAACAGCATCTACGAGGAAATATTTATGGTATTATGTATTGCCTTTATGTATTTGTGATCAATCAATTTTTAATTATGCAAAAACTATACAAAGATGTGTGTGCTCCGCCGGCCAAACAAAAGGTGAACACGCATAATTATTAGATTGCTTCTGTGCCAATTTCTTTTCTTTCTGCTGATCATTGTCATAAACTCGAATGTACTGTGCCACCACATCCAGTTCTGGACTTCGACACACCAACACTTCAGATGTGAACACCATGTCGGCAATATGACAGTTTGTTTCATTTCCTCCATCAATCACGTAAAGCACTTCCTTCCCAACCTTGTGTATAAATTCGAATGTGATTTTAGAAATTTTAGTGCGATTTAAGGAAGCTTGGAGTTGTTATTTAACACTAACTGCGAGGTCGTATGCAAACATTGTCTTCTGAATTTCACAATGATTCTCATTATAACATGAAATGGAATTGCTTTCAAGGGCATGATCTGGATTTCCAGTGCAGCATTCAATCCGACCCCTTTCATGAGTTAAATTTGCAGATTGGGATTTAAAAACTTGCTTCAGCTTCAGCTCAAATTTCACAGGCTCCAACTCAACTACAAAGATAATAACAATTACGAACGAGTAAAATGAAAAATTAAAAAAAAAAAGATTTCTTGACAATTTGTACTTTTTCAGGTTTACCTCCAGCTTTCACCACAACTGTCACAAAAACATCCTCATCCTGAACGAGTTGACATTTGTACGTTCCAAAAATATTACTCGTCGACGCATCATCAAAAGTTAGAGTGAACCCAAATGCAGGATCAAAGCTAACTGAACTATTAAGCGGCAAAAGAATCCATTCGGGGGAATCCTTAGCTTCTCCTTTTTGTACTTTTTTGAAAAGATCAATCCCAATATTCGGAAGACCAGGCCTGCATGGCAATAAAACATGTTTCGAATGTAACTTCTTGGTTTTGGCTGGCGCTGAAGGTGTAACGTTCACGAAAATCGTCTCGTGTTGATTTTGTATGGCTTGTTCTCCTTCGATAAAAAGATAAATACTGGAGTGTTTCGCTTCATTTTTGAAACTTTCGCAGGTAATATTTCCAGCAAAGAATATCAGCGAGCTTGACGAAATTTCAAGGGTTAACGAATACTTCTTGTTGACTGGCTTATGAAGTTCATCGTTGAAGTAAGAGGATCGGTCTCCAAACATTGTGAACACGTAAGATCCTATCCTACTGAATTGCTAATAGATATCCATGAAGCAAATGTAAGGCATGAACCACAGAACAGAAATAGCATAATTTCTAATAGTTTCAATTGCACAATATGTACCTGAGGATGTGGAATGTTCCAACGAATAGGATAGAATGCTTCGCATGTGAAGTAAGCAGCCCACATATTGCTGCTGGACAAAATGGTATAGACGCTTCCATTTTTATAGACGTCTTCAGAAGAAACCTCTGGTGAATGTTGAAATCCTGAGTCAGACTTTTCTATTTCATCACTTCCTATCTGCTTATATCCGCTGAACCAAATGTGTGGACTCAAAGAAAACTTTGAAATTCGTAAGCCATTGTAGCAAAAATTCTCAAGTATGGTCACTGCAGCTAAGAAGAACACTAGTGAACGAAATTTACTTCCCATTTTTGAAACTTATGTTTTATTAGAAACTATATCTTCATTTTTGTGCTTTAATCAGATGTAGCCAGAAGACAACATTTCAACGACTTTACTAATTCAATTCGAAAGTTCAAGCTTCCGGTTGCCCTCACTGAATTCCTCATTTTATATTTAAGTTCGCTACTGAAACCTTTTTGTTGTGATTTGTGCCAATAAGCACCCTTTGTTGTCGCGTTTTCCTGTGCTACGTTCCGTGCCCTCTTTCATGCGTGACTTCCATGGTTTAATGAAAAAATATATATATTGGATCACAATCATGCATACCGAAATTTGTCACAAAATTTATAAGCACATGAAAACAATATTTCTTTTCGACAGGTCATTCCAAAAGCGCTAATGACACGCAACGAATGTTCAACACATGTTACTATCAATAACAGTAGTAAATCCCGAGAAATCTCGCCTTACCCCTATGTATTATGTTCCTACCAACCGACAACTGGAACATCAAAGCAGGGATTGCTTATTTGTATAACAATAACAGCTAAAGCCATCAGTTTATTGACATTCAAAATATGTAGCACAAAAATGCTCACTTCTTCTTCATTACGTTATGCTGAATAATGATCAACAAGACAGGTAAACTTCAGATGTTTTAATATTGAAGATCTCATGTAACATAGACATTTGCACCAGTGTATCTACTACTGTGTGAAAGTGGATTTTTATTTGCAATGTAAATAATGTAAAATGTTTGATCCATAAGTATTGAATAAGCTTTCCACAAGATTAACCTGAGTCAAGAGATTTCAGCATTGCGTCAATGATCTAACAATTTGAACATTGCCAAGTATGTTCCAAATTATGAACTGTTAGGAGAAAAATTCACATGAAATTAACTCATTGAAAATTATTATTACTTTTTGCACGCAATCTACACTTGAATCATGGTATTATGTCACTCATAAACATGGAAATCTTAAATGGAAACAAGCAAGCATGTGTTTGGTTGACATTCATTTATTCAATGATGACGTTATGATAACCTGTGATAACGTGTCCCATCATCAGAACTGTGCTAATTTTATTTTTATTCACATACATAAAAAATAATGAAAGTATCATTCTTGGTTGATCTCACTGCTAGGGATATATTATAAACGTTTGTTTGTGTGATTCAATGACAGTGTTTGCAAAGAGTTTTCTTTTCGGAATTCAGTCATGTGGTTTCTTTCCCCAACCGATTTTAATTCGCAAGTGACACCGTCCCCGTATAAATAAATTATCACGATGGCCAGGCCATATTTCGTTTTAAAAGAATGTCACAAATATCACGACTGCATAATATGCTTGATTCAAGGATTCAATAGCAGTGACACAGGTTTTTTTAATGAATGAAAAGGGAACTCTGAATAGGTATAGTAGATACCTCGCTCAATTCTGACATGGAAAGTTTTGATTACCGCTCCTTTTACGTTTTTAGGGACACAATATTATGTTCCTTCAGTGAGATAAATGACCCGGGAAAGTTCTAGAGACCAACTTGAATAACTGCCCTCAAATGTTTCTACAGATAATGCGATTGAGTTCAGGTTATCAAGCACCGATTTCAGTGGTATATGTATACTATCTCGTGAAGCTGCAAAAAATGCAAGAACATTCATTACAGATGTGAGAAAAATTAAAGAGGTTTTCAACTGCGTTGTTCTCGGAATCATTTTCTTGAAATTGACTTCCAACCATCGGTTTTTTCAGATCACTTACCACTTGGCTATGTTAACACATGGATCCTTCCCAGCGGTCTGATATTCTATGAAACTCTGCTCAAGCTGATAGGCCAGGACAAACACAAAAGTGCACAATTCTTTAATGATCTTAATAATAGTAAGTCGGTAAGTAATAGTAAGGTCGAGTTTATAAATTTTTAGTTTATAAATTTTGAACTTCAAATTCAACATGCATAAAAATAAATGAAGCATCGAATAATGTAAATCGCTCTTTATCAGTCAAATGCATTAATGTCAAATTATTCGTAATTTACTTTGAGTTAAAAAATAATTTAACTTGGCTGGAACTGCTACCGTGTCAGGAGTCAGGACACATCGACCGAACTTCATGTTTTCACATTAGTTAACAATCAGCGACTGGTTCACACAGCCTTAACAATTGCTACATAATGTTTCTATAATACATAGTTATTTTTAATTTTAAGGTTTAAAAAGTGAGTTAATCACGCGATAGCGTCTTGCGATTGTCAAATAAATGTATAATGTCTAGTACAAAGCCGTCTCTGCCTAGTCAGTATAAATGCATTGTGCTTTGTCGTGTTTGACCTTGTTCTGGAAAACCAATAACATGAAACCTAATGGTCAGCCCCCCAATTAAATGGACTAAGAGGTTCACATAAAGCCAAGAGCGTCTTACGTCAAATGGCAGAAATCTACCCAGAAGTGTTCCAAACTCCCCATGGAAAGAAGCTTGTTGACTGGGCCAACCAGGAGCAGATTGGACTTCTTGCTTTCTGGAGTATTGAGAGAGACAATGGAGGATGTAATGGAATCGTTTCACCATATTGCAGTGGAACTCCGCAGGAAGAATTCGAATTCACCAAGATCTTCCAAGGGTTCAAATAAATCAGTCAATATATAATTCCTATCAAGTAATTCCTTCCCATTAAAGAACGTGTAAAAACTGTCAACTATTCTTTGCACTTCACTACATAAGGATAATTCATGATTTTTTAAATATTTCATGGCTTTAAAAATAAATGTTTTACAATGCAGTATATTCAAGGCATGTTAATGGTGAATCTGTGAAATCATGAGCAATCGCATTCTTTCCGGCACGAACTTTTCCACACATGAGAGTGAGGTGAGGATCAGATAATATTGATATGAGATGCATAAGAAGAGAACTACTTACTGAGAACTAGCTTGTAATGCGCTTTCTTTTTCCTGTCAGCATTTCATAGAATGTTTTGACAGCAAAAGCCAAGTGAGCGGGTCTATGTCAGTAATAAGATAGGCAAAATAAAAGCACTTTCCCCAGCTGCTTTTGTCTTGTTTCTATTTCTGTTCATTTTTTGAGGCTCAGATTTCGCAAGTAAATTAAGTCTTGAATTGATTTCACTTTCACATGTCTGTATTTGGTTTTTTATGCAAGTTGTATTTACTATTATTATGTAGTTTTTTTTAGTTGAGGTTTAGTAATGTTTGGTTTGATTCCTGGATAATATGCTTAGCTTTGGTTGTCAAATGGTTGAGTTAGATTTTGATATCACTGGACTAGGAGGGAAATCGTTGCGGCAGTTGATTTTATGTGACAAGTAAAAGAGGTCATACTTCATACTTGCTATGATGGTGGAAAAGTACTGCGGGAATTGTCAAATTCTCTTGCAAAATTGGGAGGGCCAAACCCTCATTAGAGTTACACCTGGGACAGAGGGTATCGACGACGAAACAATTTCTGTGTCTGAAGCATTATGGGTGAT
>JAHZNF010004207.1:0-11584 GCA_027744215.1 Troglopedetes dispersus | reverse complement strand
GGAAGGACGGCCGGACGGAAGGACGGCCGGTAATTTGGGGAACAATCCTAGTTGCCTATTGCATAGGGCAAATAATGATGATATTGATAATATGATGATGTATTCTTGTGGTCAATATTAATATATTATGAATTCTTGTCGCATGTATTACAATTTGTGCGAAGGAGTTTTTTATGTAATGTATGAAATTCCAAATTCAATTTAAATTATCATTAGAAGGGGCGCTAGCCGGCATGCGCCATCCATAAACCACGTAACGCAGGGGGGTGGGTGGGTGCTTCTAGCCGTTCTAGCGTCTCCATTTACCGTAATGTTAAAAAGTGCGTGACAGGGGAGTGGGTGGTTGGTCAATTCCTGATGTCACGCGTTACTTTTATGGACGACCCCCATGGTGTTATATATGAAATTTATGCTTTTCAGTCATTCATATAATATGGGTAATATATATGTAGGTAAATGATACTGGTGATATGATGGATGGATGAAGTGATGCTTTTGTTGCTGACTATAAAATTTATTTTTATTGACCTAGCTTCTTCGGTAAAACAATAGCACTTTAAAATATTTTCTCTGAAAATATGTAACGTGACAAAGAAAGTTGAGAAAGTTGAGACACAATGAATAGTTAAATAAACAAATTTATATCAACCAAGGGCAATTAATTGTCTTATTGTCCTGCCTCTAGCATTGATCTCGGAATGTAGGGAAATCCAAGGGCAAAACAAAGGTTGACTCTACATTGTCTTTCGGAATTTTGTGAAAGCGGTGTTGCAATCAAAATCGAAAGTTGTGAGTCAGTTCTAAACTAACATTATCCCCGAAACTTAAAAAAATTGCTTATCGGAGTAAATTTATCGTTCTTTTATAGAATTTTCAGATAAAAAGGTGCTTCCAGGTGAAAAGCAAGAAGGGAACATGGCTCCTCGTATTATACTTCCGGGTAACTAGTTTTCATATCAATATTAGAAAGTAATTGTAAGTCTAATAACTGAACTATTCTCATGCATTGTTGTCTTTAGAAAAATCGGGGCTGGAGAAGGCCAAGGAAATTCCTCTCGCTGGAATGGAGGTTTCGTTTAAAAAAGTGGGACGACCACGGAAATACACCCCGGGTGAAGCGACCAACAGGATCTCAACGGGTGACAAAGCCAACACTGGGAAACTGGATGTGCCTTCTAAGGCCGAGGTTGTAGTTTAATTTTGA
The DNA here is from genome assembly GCA_027744215.1 of Troglopedetes dispersus. Lineage (NCBI taxonomy): Eukaryota > Metazoa > Arthropoda > Collembola > Entomobryomorpha > Paronellidae > Troglopedetes > Troglopedetes dispersus. The sequence continues at coordinate 10,380 of JAHZNF010004207.1, read as the reverse complement.
ATCTTAATTTCGTTAAATACTTCTTCCATGTCTGATTTGATTTACTCCGGGCTTCAGAAGAAAAAAATGGATTTCGCCGAATACTCACGAAATTATCGGATAAGGAAGGCTGCCGAGGCGGTTAAGCGAGAGGAACATACCAAGGAACTTGAGGAAAGGAACTTGAAATTAAAGGAGGACGTGGCAAAGTTAAAGTTTCAGGTGGACTTCATGCGCTGCATGCTAGCTATATTGTGCTTAAGCATGATAAATGTAAATGCACCTCGGCCAAATGCTTTGTAAGTTAGAAAGGGTGTCAATATTGCTCTTTGCTTGTGGTGAATGAGTTGAACAGGAAAATGGAGATGCTGGTGGTTTACGTTATGATTATATTATTTGTAATATTTTTGTTTACATATATCTTATGTGGTAGGATTTTGGGAAGGTGGTTGAATAATAATTAATTTGATAAAGAAAGAAGTTTTAAGGGATTGAGAAAGTTTTAAGAAGAGTAATGATTGTTGATTAATAAATCTTGCATGTGAGTATATTCGAAGTTGAGTTTGAGAAGGAGAAATAGTAATTAGTGAGTAATTAGTTGTAATACTAACTTTTATAAATTATTGTGGAATGGTAATATTGAAGCGGATACTAACTTCATAAATTATTGTGGATTGGTAATGTTGAAGCGGGAATTTATTAAAATGTATAATAGATTTATTAATTTTGCACGCAAAACCGTCTTGTTTCTTCATCTGTTCATAGAAAACAATTTACTTGGATTCTTGTACGCAACAAAATCTTTTCAATTTCTTCACAAATGCAAAATTAGCTTAAACAACATGCATTTATGCATATCTCCATTCTACATATTATGCAAAAGCTTACTGCCCACTGTGCCCACCACCTCGCTCAAAGATGTACAATATATTTTAAAAAAGATAAAATTCAAAAAAGTGCTCCCATCATAAAATTCCCTACTAAATACTACACTGCCTTGAGTTCGATAATGCATAATAATATGGATTAATTGATATCCTTCTCTTTAATCTCTTCCTCACCTCCTCAGGAGGGCTTCCCTAACTCCAGCAATGTTGTGGTCGTGGACAAACAGGCACTGTCCTGAATGGTTTCCGGTGATTTAGGTGGGAAATGCCTGGAGCCTTGAGAGGGTATTTGGATTTGATGGTTAACGTAGTAAACAATGCATGCTATTATGCTATACAACTATGCTAACAATTTATTACTCTTGTCTTCATTGTTCTAGCAATTATTTCCAAATTTCCAACACTGCCTTCAGGCCCTATCCCTCATTCTGGGGTGTTCTGAGTCAGTACTTCGTGGACACAATTACAAAAGTGAGTTTTTGTTACGTAATTTTCCGTATCTGCTTGAAGGAACTGACCCGTGTGCGAAGAGAATCATAAAGTTGAAAAGAGCAAAATCACACAAAGTATTACGGTGGTATGATGTACAAAGCTCAAAAGAACAAAGACATCATCCAAATGCATGTCATACAGATTGGGTATGCACAGCGCGGTTGAGTAGATGATGATGATGCACCGAAGCGAGCACTAGCTGGAGAAAGGGTATACAAAAAAAAACAGACTATGGCTGACATTTACGCATAGACGGCACACCTCTGCGTTACACCCTTTCGAATAGAATGAAGCTTGCATTACACACCTTGATGACGCATGTATACCTACTACCTACTTTTCTCATTTACGTAGTGACGCGTCTCGTCTCTCTTTGGAAACCAACACTCTCCTCTCATCATCCTTTTTGGTTATTTTGATGGCGTGTGATACGTTCTTACTTGGTGCTACTTAACTTACCTCTATCTTGAATGATTGCAGGTGAACAACATCCCAGAATTTTTCTAGGTAACCAGGTGGCGTACCGTGTCGTAGTTCCATCACCATATTTTTTATTTCATTGTGTTTCAGTTCAGGTGCGTTCGCGAGAGGACAGGCTCAACGTGTGCTTGTATTTTCTTATTTCAACATATTTCCGGGTTCATGTTGGGTTGTAAGCACAAGTATAGTTTGCATTTTAAATTTCAGTTGATTTTATTTTCATGGAAAAGTTTTTTTAGTCGAGAATCTTTTCTTATGACATAATAATAATAATAATATTATATTACAATAAATAAGTATTAAATGACGTAGGAAGCTCTAAGATGTTTTTGTGTGCATTGGGAAGTCCTCGCGTGGAGGTGGCTCATCATCAAAATAGTACATAAATGATGTCCAATAAATGGTATTGATGATAGCGAATGACAATGGAAATATTTTCCTGGAGTAGATATCAACCTGGGAGAACTTGCTTCCAGGTTTTTTAGGAAGGGACCAGGGGTCCTTGAATTGTCTATAAAACCACCACCCGATTTCCCTCGCCACACGCACCAGAATGAAGGCCGGTCCAACTTCCCCTTCCAGTCCCACCGGAGCCTTTTTCTTGGTCGCTTTCGCTGCGACATCCTTAGTCATCTTGTCGAGGAAGTTGATGGCTGCGTATTCAACCATCGAAGCGAATACGAAGGAGAAGCAAATGATGACAAACCAGTCGAGAGCTGTCGCGTAGGATGTTCGAGGCATTTGAGATCGACCACCGAAACCAAGTGTGGTCATGGAGAGGACAGTTGTCACACCTTCAAAAATATAAGTGGGGTAATTTTTCATGAGTGTAAAAATGTAATAAATATTTTCCACATTTTTATGTATTCTTTTTACCAAGAGAGACGCGTTGAACCGCAACCACGGAAAAGTTATCTACAATGTTTGGATTAAAACATCTTTCATGACTTTTGTATCTCAACCCATTTTTTTGTCTTGTATTACAAACCTATTATCTGAGCAGAAAGTGTATTCATAAACTAAAAAAATATTTTAGCACAAGTATGGCACGTAAGTAAGTATGGCACGGCACACACCCTTATTGTTCCAACTTACAAGATTTCTGTCCCATTTGCTCAAGAATTATTTGAAGTTGGCATGTGTAAATCACCCAGGTATTTATGTGCTCATTCTCCTCCTAACCTGTGTTAATTTCCCCATATCTTTTCTTGTAGTGCTTTTTGCCATGAAACACTTTTTTATTGCAGAGTAAAACCCCCCAAACTAGTGTAGGTGTGTAGCAAGGCAAGTTGTGGGAAGTTCTCATCTCAGACTTAACAAGACATTAAGAAAAATAATGGTAATTATTATTACAGGAAAAAAATCCTCAAACAACCCAGTCACCATCAACCAATCATTTTAAAATTTATTTCCACAAACCCCCAAAGTTGTTGGGTTTTGCTGTAAATTTTCGTTGAACACGAAAAAAAGCAGCCTTCCACACAAGAAATGGGGATACCACAAGAAATTATTTCAACTTTGAAGTTATTCTTCTCCTATGATCCCTGTCCCTATGCCTTCTTTCCCATTTAATCTCATTTCTTCGAGAGTCATCCGTAGAGAAAACAACATTTTCCTGTCACTCGGGCATTTTGAGCATGCAAAAACTGTGTTTTCCCTTTTCCCTCTCTGAATATCATACCTATCCCCGTTTGTTGCAATTGTAAGCCAACTTCTATGCAGGGATTTGATATTGTCTCACTGTATTTTTTTATAAAAAAAAGAGAAAGGAAACATTTTTATTAAAAAAACGAACATTTAGCCGGTATGATTGTGATTTACAATTTATTGGTTTGCTCCGTGCTCGGTAAGAAAGGAAACCAACTGTGCCGGTGGAGCCACACTCCACCACATTATTTCATAAAGGAAGATAACGACCCAGGAACTTGTCTCGCTCTCCTACGATGATGCTAATTGCTTCAGAAATTTTTCTGTTTATTGTTATGCAGCCAAGAAGAAAAGGGAAATAAACTCGGAGAGAAGAGGAGATGAGAATGGAGCACATAAAAAATAGTGCGACTTATCAGACCAGATTAATTATTGTGTAAATACAGATATACACCAAATCCACATATTATTACTACCGCATGCATATGCCTACTTCAGTACGTGCCTATTATTATTTTTTTTTCGTGACTCAAAAAAAAATTAGCAACAAAGATTTTTTTGAGCGTTCGTTGTTAGTTCTCACTCACCTCGTCTACTGGAGAGTCGGATCTCTTCTGTGGTTTTGATTTCAGTCAGGTCATACTGCGCCAAGTAGACACCCTCCTCCTTCCCAACCGGGTTCTTGCTCGCCTTGGCCCAAGCATAGAGAACGTCATTATTGCTGTAGCCGTCTGTTGGATTTTTTTATATATTTTGGTTAGATTATCATCACCAACCATTATGATTATTACGGTGACGACGGCGGTGTGCAAAATGTGGTGGTGTTGGCGGTGAATGGTTGCGGGAATGTTGACGGTGGTGGTGGTGGTGGTGGTGCAGTTGATGATGATGGTGACACAGATTTTTTTTCGAATATAATAAAAATAAACATAAAACCGTATCCATTAATCTCAATCCTATATCAGTTGTTTTAATACCAAGTCAGAGAGCCAAGACAGGATGCCAAGGATGGAAAACAAGAAAAAGCACACACAATGCTTTCCAATTTACAAAAAAAATATATAACAGACAAGGTAGTTTGTTTGTGTGTGAAAGAGTGAGTTGAATAATTTGTTTGGGCGGAAGGCTAACTTACAACTTCCTATTTCGAGAGGACACGCTTGCGAGTCCAACGGGAATTTGCGGAGATGCATTGGACAGCTGGCTTTGATTGTTAGCCTAATAATTATAAATTGAACAGGGATATTATGTTTACATAAAAAAGATCGTTTTCCCATAATTTTGAAAATGAAGTAAAATATATTTTTGAAGTGACCTCATGGAATATGTTAGCAATCCATCTTGTCTCAGTCGGAGGAATTTATTGGGCACAGTGATGCTATGCAAGTAGGACTTTTTCCCGTTCACAAAGTATGTGTCAGGCTTCCAAACCTTGTCCAGGAACAACCAGTTCATGGAGAACTCTGTGAGACCGGTGGCGGAAGCATTGAATTTGAGTCGGTTGTCAACCCACATTTGCCGAAAGTAACAGTCCATTGAGTAGACCTACACGATAAAATGCCGGAAATGTTTAGTGAATAAAAATTGAAATCTTGTCTACTTCGATTAAAGAATAATATTATGTTGAGGATTTTTTGAAAGGATGCGTGAAGGAATGCATGAAATGAAAGGAAAACAGGAGTGATTAATGAACACTTTATGGTAATGGGACGAGCATGTTCCATAATATTTATTGTATGGAAGATACTACTTATTACATGCTAGTTTGGATAAGCGTGTTGTTTCACTATTTTGTTAGTGCGATTCCGCCAAAATTAAAAAAAAGAAAGAAATACAAGTGAAAATTCATCTGAAAAACTAAATTTTCGTCCATGCTTTTCCTCAATTTTTTTTAAATTTTAATTTATAAACAGTGTTTGCACACAGGTGGAGCTGCTTTATTGAGATACCATCTATCAATGTAATAATCCCGAACATTATATGCAATTTGAGACTAATTCTGCTCGAGGAAGATCGGTACAAGATAAGTAGATTAAAGGACTTGCAAGTGAAAAGATTAAATACAAGGGCAATCCGAGATTCTCTAAAATTGATAAGGAGACTAATTCGGAATACTTTCGTTTCGTCATCCCCGATAGCATCGCCTCCACCTAAGCTGATCTACACTCTCGTACATACACATATGTTTATGATGATGATGATGACGGGAAAGTGAGATGGAGTAAAGCGTGCGCATAATATTTTACTGACTCGATGACAAATGGGAGTCATCTGCATGAATGACGATTTAATGTCCAGCTACTAATTTTACTTGGCATGCTCAACGAAGAGGAACAAGGAAGACGAGTTTCTTTTACAGATGGAAAGGAAAGAGTTGTGTTGTGTCTGTGCTGCTCGCCTTACCTCATCTGTTTCCGAGACTGGTCCCAAACTCTTGATATACATGTTCACCTCGATTTTCACTGGAGGGCCTGTGTGTGGTGTGCGTGATCACCCGGAACAAAATATGACAAATAAGAATCAATTTCTTCTCTTACTTTCAAGCTATGCTACGTAACTTAATTGAGCGCAAAAGAAAGCCGACGACAGACTGTTACGACGACATGCTTTGGTAACGAACCATTTTCTAATAATTTTTACACTTGATTTGATTCGCTTTCAAGCTATGTGCTCGCCGGCTATGCACCGCGTTTACACGCATATTAACGTTATATCTACACAAGTTTTGTCTAGACAAAATTTTCTTGTTCTTTTAAACATTACCCAACACAAGCAGATTGATAAGCTTCACAGTAGTTTAAGATACAAATTTATTAAAGAAGCATATAATTATGTGCTTTTATAAACGTTACCTCCAAAATTAGGTCTGATCCGTTTGTCATATCTATCCTCTTTGAGCAGCCCATCAAGTAAGTTGGTGACATGCTTGGAAAGTTCCTTATTGTACCTTAATTGTTGGGGATGCACTAGGACGATCATGTAAACCACCCAGAGGAATATTACCGATTCCGTGTGGAACACGAGCCAGCTCACCAGACTACAGCGACTCCCCATTTTCCTTGGTGGTACCGAGTCCAATAGTTACACAGTTTTTAAGGATATTATGACAATGGTTTTCTAATTTGGATGCGAGTGTTTTAATTCTGCAAAGAAAATAGACACATTTACAATAAATTTTCATTCGAAACAAAACGTGCAGCCACAACATCTGATTTTCCACAAGTACAGGCTGACAGTTGTCTCACATCTACGCAACCAAATTTATTTCGCACTTGTTTACAGGGTGGAAGTTAATTCGTGAAACCATTTGTATATTTTAGCATAAGTGCTGTCATTCAATTCACTAATTTATTCTCTCGTAATAATTGGAAACGCATTAATGGTGCGGCATAGTTATTGAAGAAGCCAACTATTGAAAGCAACATTATTTTTAAGTGTACATAATATACATTTTTTGCACAGCACATCCGAGGACCCCAACCAAGATTGGTAGGAGCATGTACAAAAATAATGAATCATGAGATGACTGTCTTTTAGGAGAAAGATTTTAACAGACGTTCCGCGTGAAAGGGTTAATTCAATGGTGACGGCGGCACACACTTTTTTCGTGTCAGTGTCACTCATTCCATCTGACAATACTGGTTTATTCCTTTGTACTAATTTTGTATCAAGGTAGGTATACATATTAGTAGAAGCTGTTTGTTTCGTAGTAAACGAACACCACACGACTCACATAAATATATTTTTTTCTTTCATGCTAGAGTTTCCAACTGACACATCATCATCATCTTATCGTGTGGTCTACTCAACCAAGAATAACGAATCACTCGAGAAGCTCAGTTCAGCTGAACTTTATCACAATACTGATCAGTCAACTGACATAGTGATATCACTATATAGTAGTACAAGCTCCAAAAAATAGACAAGAAAAAATGGCAACTGTCTTCTTCTGACTCATATCATCAAACTTTTTTTTTGCTTTCCACTAAACTGCGTACCTTAGTTTCGTGCCTACCAACATGAGAGACATTTTAAAACTGCTCCACACGGTTGAATGAAACAGAACACGAACACAATAAAAAATCTAAAATAAACTTGACTCTTCTTCATTTATTTTCAGAGTAGTAGTAATGTTTCCCATTCCAAAAAATAATTCAAGAGAGAGAGAGAGATAAGCAAAAAATATTTTTTATTCCATCAAACGCCATCCTTCACATTCCCGGGACTTACTCATCATCAATTTGTAAAGGACACCGTGTACAGCATAGAAATTCGTAGTTCTAGACAACTCCTAATTAAACTTTAACGAAAAAGAATTCTACTGGAATTTGCTTTTGAGTCATCCTCTCGTAATTGCAATATGACGAAATAAAAGGGATGACGAAATCTTGTTTATCCATCTGAATAATTATGCAATTAGAGAAGGTAAAAATAAATAGCATCCAAGATGTATCTCGACTTTTGATAAAAATAGTTTTTTTTTCTAGAATAAGGACACTTCAAAAAAGATTTGCCATGGGTGGAACAGGTGCACACTTCCTTAATCAATGATGGAAGTCAAAACTTATCCTTTTCCACATTTTATCCCTGTTTTCTGTAGTTTCATCTTTAAAATTTGCTCCACGCATCTTGTACTTTACATTTAAAAACTTACCAATATATATTTTTGAAGCATTTAAAAATTCTCGTATAATAATGCTAAGTGCTAATTTATGTAAAACTGGAAGCTAATCTTTACATAAAAATTTTCTGATTTCTTTATTATTTTTTCGAAAACGGAGCTGAACATGGCTACTGCAAGCCTGCTCACATGGATCTCTTCATTTAAAAATCTCCATTTTTCCTCTCTGTTTTACACAAAACGTCAGTTTACTTTTCTTGTTGAAGAGTTGAGTGGGACGAAAGAAAAGTGTGTGCGTGTTTGTATGTCTGCGCTTTTATGTTGTTGTTTTTTGTGTGGAGGCTTGGAGGTTGCTGCTGTGTGAAAAAAATGAATTTGAACGTATTCCGTAAGTTTTAAAAGTGTCATGATGGCATACCTCATCTTCTTTCTTTTTTTTCTCTCCCTNTGTATGTCTGCGCTTTTATGTTGTTGTTTTTTGTGTGGAGGCTTGGAGGTTGCTGCTGTGTGAAAAAAATGAATTTGAACGTATTCCGTAAGTTTTAAAAGTGTCATGATGGCATACCTCATCTTCTTTCTTTTTTTTCTCTCCCTTTCCCTGTGTTGTCTAATCTGAAAGTACTCCCCGGTCACAATACATTTGTCTTATCAGCCTCAACAACAATTATTTTCGTATTAGCTCGTCATTCAGATAAGTAAAGTTTGTCCTGGTTTTCACTTCGCTCGTGAACCTGTGCTAACCGAGAGGTGATGACTCCCAATTTCTTAAGGAGCAGAAAATCAACAAGGAAGCGTTCTGTCATCGAAATTGTGAGAACGACAGTCCTAGTGAGTATCATGGAAGGTGCTTCTTCCAGACTTAAAGATTTTGCAAAACTCAGTCAAAGCCACTGTGGTCCAGTTTTCAGTGAAATTGTGCGGGTCTGAGAGTTGAGCAGATTTAACACTAATACTTTATTCCGGGGAGAGGTTGCTCACGATCTCACTTTTAATTTTTTTGTCACAAAAATAATTATTAGAAAACTTGCGGCAAAAATATTTTTAATGGTTTCTAAACAGGATTTTTTTAAAATCTTAATGAATTCCAAGTGGACCTGCTATGCCAACTTTTTCTGGAAAAAGGTATGTTTCCTTGTAAAAATTTGTTTGCAAATTTACTTTACATTAATTACATAGTATTCATGAATGATTAACCAAGAAATGCAACTTTTTGGAAAATATATCTCATTTGTCTTCGATGGCTAATGACTATATAGAATCATTTGCATTAGCAAACAGATTATAATATTTTGCATTTAAAGTATACTCAAATTAAATTCTCGTTTAATTAATCAAAAAAATTAAACTTATTTTGGCATTGTTAGTTTTCACAATGTTAATGCGAGTCTGAGTTCGTTATACCAGGTCTTGTCATTAGTGCTTTCGCATCTGCAACTCAATTATTATTGTGGCCAGGCCAATCTAATTTGTGTGCAGTTGACGGGAACAAGTGGGCAGGGATTTGAAGGGTATGGATTGGCACAAGCGTCACCATTTCTAGTGTACACAAACAACGGTATTCTTTCACATTCGCTCGCGCACGATCAAGGAGGAAGCGGAAGAAGAGAGTAGGGAAAATATCTATCCCTTTTTTCCTTCGTATCAATACATCCGAGGCAGATTATTTATTTGCCTTGTGTCAGGCAAGCATCTCTCTCTCAACAACGGCATATTAGCAATCCATTTATTTTTCCCCTATTAAAATACCTTTAAAGTCGCAGCAGACTCGTCTGTACAGAAACAAGGAAAGCCCTTCTTGCCCAAACCAACATGTTTGCAAACTGACTGAATCCATTTTTTTTCCTCCGAGCATCCGAGACTGCATTGCAAGAATTATGGTTTAATGCACACAAAATATATTATGCACACACTCCTCTATGTAGAAAAACTGTGTGCACCTATTTTTCATTCTCATGTTATATGTAGCTGCGCAGTGGTTGTGTGTGCATTCATTTTTTTTTGCAGTTCTTGTTTTCTATAAACATCTCCGCGATCCACTTTATTTCCTCTACTAATATTATGCATACCTATTATGTACACGTATGCGTTAATGTGAACAGTCGAAGTGAATGTTTAGTTTTTCCTTTTTTTATTATGCAAAAAAACACGAGAGAGAGGGAGAGAAAAAAAAGAAAGAAGATGAGGTATGCCATCATGACACTTTTAAAACTTACGGAATACGTTCAAATTCATTTTTTTCACACAGCAGCAACCTCCAAGCCTCCACACAAAAAA
>JAHZNF010004206.1:0-11934 GCA_027744215.1 Troglopedetes dispersus | reverse complement strand
CTGCTTTATTTTGGGCTTGGAAGCTTCCTGAGAACTACTGTTTCCATCCAATTGGTGAATATTGAAGCTGTTGAGGCTGCCACTGCCATTGGCATCCTTCCAGGCACTCTCGTTATCTATTTTGTAGGCATACTTGATATACTTATCCATCGTTTTATCTGGCGTCTTCCACTTTCCTGTTGAGGTATCTGACACTTTGCCCATTCTGCTGTGAAAATCTCGAGTGCTGTATCCCTGCGTAAACATGGGATTCTTGATGTCCGTGGAAGAATGGTGGAAGGAGTAGCCTCGGCTCTCCTTGTGAGCCACTGGTGAATATATTCGCCTGGCAGAATTCTGCTCAACCGTGTGGATCTGTGGAGACTTGGTCAGCTTGTTCCGCAAACTATACAGGCTGCCCAGTCTCCCTTTTGCGGCTTTCCCTAAACTTTCCAAATTATCGAACTGTGCTCCACAACTCAGCCGAAGAAACAGAGCACCACACAGGAATATATGCGCAAGTAACGGGAGCTTCCGGGATGTGCCCATTTTCCTGAATCACTTTGTGTCTTGTTGTAACAATTTTTTAGAAAATGATATACTGTTCACCTTTTACTAATGCTCCGTGTCATAAGTGATTATCCGGAACAACCACCACTGCCACCGCAAACAAAGAGCAACACAAAAAATCACAGAGGGCCCACTCTTGAGGTTTCTTTCCTGGTTCTTTTTTCTATAAATATTTTTGTCCACGAAAACCTCAGGAATTCGATAAGACCCACTATATGATTACCCAATTTGTGGAGAAAAGCCACTGATAGAAAAATAGAAAAAAAGTAGAGAAACTGAGGAAACAGATCACAGCTCACACATGTGTCGCAAGTGGTTGCCAAATCAAGTCTAGATCGGAGGAGCACAATCGGTGACTCTCTTATACTCGGTCAGGTAAGGAGTAGGCCTCTCTCGCAAATGGTGCAGTTTACCTGAGGGGAAGGAGGAAAAAACGCCCGCTCACTTTGCTCCTCAGAGAAAGCTCCCTTCAAGTCTACGATTGCAGCGAAGAGATTGGGTTGTTGTGATGATAATAATAGCGAACCTTGTTGATATGCTGAAAGAAGTGCGGATTACAGGAGTGGCTCGGTGTATCTGACAAGGAGTTGTTGTACACTCGTACGTTCTGCCTCCGCGCATATCATGTATCTGTGTCTCTTGTCATCGTCACTTGTAATATACTGGCGTCGTCAAGTGTTTCACTCAGTCAGTCAGTCAGTTCAGTGCAGCGTTTACCACGAAACATAAAACGGAAGCTGCACTACGAACGGGTCCATATTTGCTTTTTCTGAACATGAAACAGACAAACTAAAATCATGTTCAAACTGTCACTTTACAACGTGGCTTTGTAGAACGTCTTTCGAAATGGCAGATATTATTATTACATTCAAAGTAATTTTTTTTTGGATAAAAATGCAATAATAAATGTATTATTTCTTATCTCGATTACTACAAATCATTGTTTTAAAAATCTCATGTGCTTTACAAGCCTCTCGGGATTTTGCATCTGTTTTTTTATTGTCTTATGTACACGGACGAATGGGGATTGAGGTAATAATTCAAATTCACCTTCACGCCAGTTGCTCTTTTTTTGTGTGTCACTTGCTGTACTCTGCTTTCCTCACTAATTGCACCCAGACGGAGACACGAGTGACCTGACAAGGTTGATTCGTGCGCGTCACAGTTCGTAATGCCTAATAAAATTTCAAAGTCACCATACACTTCCTACCCTTTGTTTTATCCAAGGAAGATTAACTCAGCTAAGGAGATAACATGTATAAAAGACAACCGTTGAAGGAGTAAATAAAAATTAACTAATGCATAAATGCTGCCAATATTATTAGATAAGGATGCATATTCATACAAAGCATTTATTATGATGTGTGTACAAAAATTTATTTTTGTAGTAAAGATGATTGACTTATCAACAATGGCATGATGATGAAACCAGAGAAATCTTCATACGAGTTTTTTATTCTTGAGAATTGCATAGTGTATAGAATAATATTATGATCCCAAGTGAAATAAAATATATTATGGTGTGTATAACACACACAATCGTCCTTTTCAAATGTAGGTGACGTGAGCATTTCCTTCTCGTTCTTCAACAAAAAAAAAATAATTCTCTTCACAACTCACTTCATTTTGAGAAAGCGTCTGGCGTCGTTTCGGTCCATGAAGTTCGCCTTCTTTTTCCCCCATTGAATCTCCCGTGCCAGATTCCACTTTATTACGTGTTTTATTTGTCTTTTTTTATTGAGGTTCGTCAGAAGGACAAAAACACAAACAGTCAGTTGTTACGAAATCTCATACAGCATAGAAGAAAGATTTTTTTGAGAAAGAAAGAAAATTGTTGGTGGTCAGTGACAGGACTGTATTTGTAGGTTTATTACTTTTTCAAGTGAAGGGTGTTTATTTTGTAGGTGACAAAAAAGTTATATAAAAAACGATTTTCTTTTACCAACTTTTTTTAAATATTGCATCTATCGAAGCTTGTACAACTTTCTTTGAGAAATACTGATATATGAATCACCATAACGCGACTAAATACAATAAAAAGTATATTAAAAATGTACCCGGGCATGTTACAAGATATGTTTTGATGGAACACTGGTTGAAATTCTTGAGGAAAATTAGCAGGAACCATCAACTCTAACTTTTTTTAATAGAATACATTTAGGAGGGTTGTGCTGGGAGAAAAAAAGATTTTTTTTGTAAATTTGATATTATGTGATATATTATGGGATATTATTCTGACCAAGTGAGTGAGCAGGAGGGATGAAAAGCGTTACTAAAGTTAACAATGTGTACACAACATTACGTCTTGCGTGCATTTCATGTTTTTGCAATTGTGCTGTGTATGAAAAAAAGAGAATTATAAAGCAGATGACATGAAGCAAAAATTCTTTAAACATTCTTGTTCCGCCCCTGGTCCCCTTCAATTACTGTTTGTGATACAAATTTACTTACCTACATTTTTTAGGAAAAAGAAGCTTCTTTTTGTCCCGGCCTTTTATTTGCTCATCACACATTTCATTGAGTGATGTTCTATTGGGTTTTCGGAGAAAAAAAAATAAGAAAAAATGTTACCGTTTCAGTTGCTCCTTGGCTTATCAGTTGTTTGCTCTTGTTTTCCTCATTGTTGTAGGTCTTTGTGTGCTTCGGATTTTTTTTTCATTAATTGCAGATTTTCAACAATTGCCTGCTATGTTTTCAAGGACTCTTTTTGAAAGCTTTCTTGACTTTTCTACATTTTCTGTGTAGGAACTTACATAAAGTTGATGTATGATTCGGTAAAAAAAATATTGTGTGTATGTGTGTGTGAAAATGCGTCAGGTTTTATCCCTGTTTGCAAAACGGTGTTTTGTCCGTAAACTACTATCATTTGATTGTTTACAGTTCTCACCTGTTAAAAATAGACTAGATTGTTTCGTGACCCGGTCTTCACACACGATTACCATTTTATGATCATTCAGATCAATTCTTGATCAAACCATGTCGCACAGTGAACAAACACTTCCTTCGAGACAAAAAAAGTACTTTTTTTTGCATCGCAGATTTTCAAACAATTTCAGTTTTATAGCCATTGGGCATGAAAACAATCCCTTCTTTTATAACTCTTTGCAAATGTGACGGCACACAATTCACCATCATTCATGAGATTTAGAAAAACGAAAATGATCGACATCTTATCCTTTTTGCCATACAGCATCCGTAAATACAGATGCTGAAACCTATTTTAAATGTGAGGATGCATGACAAAACTTCTTGACATAGAAGACAGGTAACTACTTACCTCCAAGGAATGTATCAATTGGCACCATCATTCCATCTTCCGTAATCGTGCGTTACATTTTTGCATTATGCTTATGAGGGCCAAGGAAAGACCGTGTGAATTTTCCACCTTTTCAGTAATTTGACACATGTGGTATTTACAACATCAAATGCATGCACAAATGCAGAGTGTATTCGTTCACCAACGAACGGATTAGAGTCAATCATCAATAATCAATGAACTTCCGTGAACATGTAAACAAAAACGTGCAACTTTCAATTTTGCTACGGACTTCGGTCTTGGTCTTGACAATCATTTTTCTCCTCAAAAAAAGTATTTCGTGTCAAATGGATACGCTCGTTCGTGAATAAAACAGTTTGATATTTGGAACGTATTTTTTTATTGGAGTTGACTCCGAATAAAACTCTTTTAGTTTTCTTGACAGTCACTTTTCTCTAATCAGTTTTTGACGCTGACTCTTTTCTAAGACGTGGCACACATGCACAAAAAAAAGATCCCACATGGCTTCATGGTATGATTGAGTTTTCTCTGGTCGAAACATGACTTCGATGAAAATTGACAATGTGTGGCTCTTCTTTGCTCTAGTTTCACCAAGACTGTCACTTAAAGTTCGACGATTCCTCATTTGTTCCTTTTGATAGAAAAACGCAGTAATACTTAAATTGTTCAATTAGAAATCAGTAGGCACTTATGTAAATTTTTCGCGGATTGACTCAGCTTTCCTACAGGTCTATCATAATTGATGATATTTAAGATTAGATACCAACGACAGGAGGCCGGGAGAAGTATTTTTGAAACAGGCTGGGAAAGCTGCAAACTAGTGAAATTAGAAGTTGTCGTCAGGCTTCTGTAAGCAGGTAGGTCGAACAACCGGATTTAACATTTATTGCTGGATTGTATTTATTGTACCACACTGCAGGTTTTTTTGTTGCTAACCAAACTCGTCACAGTACGTAGCTTACCCAACAAACGCAAGTGTTGTTTTCGTGAAGTAAGAAAATAAAAAAATGCAGTAAAGATAATGTATTCCTGAAGTCGTACTACATGATGTAAATGCAGTATAAAATCTGTACGGTTTCAATACCATTTTTCATCACGTAATTTTTTCCTATCGATACTACATCGAATTGCTACATTCTTACGTCAGCACATCAACGCGTCAACAAAGATTTGACTTTAGAATATTGGCGAAGAAATACCACACAGTTACAGTACTTATACGATACATCCATAAATGTACCTCACAGTTACTGCACCGATACAGTACATGTGCGTACAGAATAAGATTTCTATGCATGCCCAGCTTACATTTCCATCCGACCTGTTTCAGCAGGTTCGCATCAGCACATTTAGCCCATACAATTTAGAGTTTATGTTTACACAAAACAATTGTTTACTTTGTGGACCAAATTTAATAGATATTACATTAAATTATTGTTTGTAAGTTCCAATGTCAGTGCCAGAAAAAGCATTCACTTTATTCCAATTTACAGTAGATGCCTCAATAGAGTACGCACCAACAAGTTGGATAATTAAAAATGGTGCTGACACTCTCATTCCATTTCCAAAATTTAAGTCGCCAGCATTTCGAGTGCTGCAACAGGATCAAAGCAGTCAACCGAAGAAATCTTGGCCCAGGTGGGAAATTGTAGTAAAAAAAGGATTCTGTAAGTAAAATAATTATATTTAATATTATTTGGAACTCCATAACGATCTTTAAAGTAAATGTGGTCAAACATCAAATGAAAAATGTTAGGATTTAACTGGCAGATAATAATAGACGTTTTATGTTCTATTATTTATGGATTCATTTCTTTCATTTAGCCAGTTCAAAACGAGCTGAAAGAAAGGTGGTCGAGTACCTGGATAATACTGACATAGAGGGTAGTGCGACGGAAACAGAGCGAAGGCCACGAGTGGAATCACACACGGAGGTCATCACTCCAACTACAACAGTTCCACTTTCCAACCTTTTCTCAAATCCAGGCAAGCTCAGTTAAATGTAACTTAAAAAAGTACAATTTCTCGCTAGCCGATTTTCCAAACGAAAATATTATTTCAGTTTGTGAAATTGGGTGCTGGTTTTAAATTCAAGCATCACCATCAACTTTTTAGTTTATTGTTTCTATCAACAGTGTTGGGACTGGCACCAATCGTGGATTCAGTTATCACCGCAGCAGGACCTTCACCGCAAATTTTTGGGAATAATTCGCAAAGCACAGAGTCTGCCGCACGAACAACAGGCATATTCGCACCGAATCTACAATCCACCACGACTGCAGATGATAATGTGGCCGCCGTTTTTGCAGAAACTGAAGGCGAGCATCTTCGTGACGAATGCGTGCCGGTTATTAACCTCACTGACCCCAATATTTTAGTACTTCTTAATGAACAGCGTGGTAAGCTTAGGCTCAACATGGATGAATATTTCCTAATAAACCATCATTTGAGGTAATCATAACTGTGATTACTAGCCTTCCAACAGAAGTCACTGGAGAATGACCAGGTGATCATTCATCAGCTGAATGATATCAAGTCTTTACTCCTGAAGCACCTGTCATCATCGGCAGCAGACTCCTTTCCGGTAGATGATGCCTTCATTGATAAGTTTCCATTGAATAATTTGGAAGGTTTGATCAATGCCGAAGAGGACCTTGACTTGCCGGAAAATAAGCACAAACTGGTGAGTGGATAAGAATTTATCAATTGGCGCCTGCGACAAAATCTTGAGTGACGCGTGGCAAAGAGACATGCACTAAATTTTTTGCTTGAAATATTTTGTAGATTGGTATACTCAATCGCCTAACCCGAACTACTTACACAAAGACCATTTCAGCCTTGTTGGAATACCTGTTTGAACAAAAATTCTCTCGTGAAGTCAGATACACAGATTCGACGGGTCTAATTCCCTTTAAAGGAAGAAGACTTTGTAAGGTTGTACAAGGTACATGTTATATTAAGTTTGAACTTGATCGAATGTAGTTTAATTACTTCAGTAAGAACTAGTACTCAATTTAAACATTTATATCTATTTTTAAAAATTCGTTTTCTATTTACTTATCAATAGACGTAGCTGGACAGAGCCACCCTGACATACAGAAGCACGAAATTACTGGATACATAGGAACCTGGTTTAGAGGATCAAGGGGTCGTGGTGGAGGACGGGCGGAACAAAATCTGAAGAGGAAGAGCAATGGAGACACCACGGCGCACCATTCAAAGAAGAGCTCGAAAGATTGCCGCGAGGAGTCTGGCGGAAATTCGAGCTGCATCCCATCTACCAGTGCGTCACTCAAAAATCCAGGGGGTCCTGCTGTCACAGCCGGCAGTTCATCAGAGTTTCCCACCACAGCAAATTGTCCAGTCCCTGGTACCGGCTCTGCCACCAGCGACGAGTTCACTGGAAGTAGGGGAGGGTCAGATACCAGACGAGAGTGAAACCAATGAGGATCAATTAAATATAAGTGCTAGGGAAAATAGTAATGCAGATTTTCATTCAATGTCTTGCGGTAGTAGGAAAATAGGTAAACGTTATGAGTTAGCACGGTGGGCTTCCAAAAATTCAATTACTCATTCTGCTGTTAACCAGTTGCTGGAAATTATAAAGAAGTGGTTGCCACATGAGAACTTTCCCAAATCCGCGAGAAGTCTTTTAGGTACCCCTAGAAAGGTCAGTTTAAAGGAGTGTGGTGGAGGCACATTTTACTATTTTGGTGTTCATGCTTGCATTGTGGATAGCATTAGGCAAGGATTAGTTTTCTATAAGCAGACGCTACCCTGTTTAGAAATTATAGAAAATTTAATTTCCCTAAAAGTTGGAATTGACGGTGTTCCAATTAGTCGCAGCTCTAAGCTTCAGTTTTGGCCAATAATGGTTAGTGTTGACCAGGCGAAAGTAAAAAATGTTATGGTGGTCGGGCTGTTTTATGGATCCAAGAAACCAGACAATGTGAGTTTGTTTTTAAAGCCATTTGTTGAGGAAATGTGCACATTAGAAGAAAATGGGATTGTTCATGACGGTGTAAGTTATGTAGTGAGAATCAGGTGCATTGTGGCAGATGCACCAGCTAGAAGCTTCCTTAAATGTATACAAAATCACAACGCTTATCATGGCTGTGAACGCTGCAGTTGCAAAGGTAAATGGAACAAACGGGTAATATACCCTATCAACCAAACTGGAGAAATGTATACTGATGTTGGGTTTTCCAACAATGAGTACCCACATCACCAAAATGGAATTTCGCCACTTACATTATTGAACATTGGAATAATTAGCCAGGTCGTTGGGTTGATGGGCCTGGCTATTTTAGGTTGAGACGGCGAGATATCAATCACATATCACAACGGCTTATTAGTTGTAGGTGCCACGTTCCTAGTTGCTTCAGTAGAAAACCCAGGGGTCTGAATGACTTACATTTTTGGAAGGCTACTGAATTTAGATTGTTTTTACTTTACTTAGGACCGTTTGTCCTCAAAGGAATTTTAGACAAAAAAAGGTACAAGCATTTTTTACTGTTTCATGCTGCGGTGTACATACTTTCCTCGCCAGCCTCTGAAACTGATGAGTGGTTAAATTATGCCAATTTCTTACTGAATCAGTTTGTAGATAATGTTCCTAAACTGTACCACAAAGACTTTCTTGTTTATAATATGCACTCTCTACGGCATATTTGTGGTGATGTAAAATTGCACGGTGCCCTAGATAAGTTTAGTGCGTTTGAATTTGAAAATTACTTGCAAAATTTGAAACGCAAGCTCCGTGCTAACTCGCGTCATCTGGCGCAAATTGTAAACCGTATCTCGGAAGATGTAACATTAGGGATAGATTACGATGGCAGAAGCGAACGCTGCAGCACCCGTTTATCTGTTGGTTGTAACTACATTACACAATCCGGGAATGTAGTAACTATTTTAAAAATCAAACAGGATAAAATAGTGGTGATGAAAAATAGTCAGTTAACTCCTCTCAAAAACTATCCATGTGATAGCACAAAATTCATGATATTTAAGGTTGTGGATGAATCTACACGAAGGCGAATAAAAATTAGTTCGTTGTATAAGGAATGTATAAAGTTAAATATTGATAACGAGTTCTATGTTATCCCTTTGATTCACTCTGTACTAGAAAACAGTACATAGTTTTAGGCCAACAAACATTCAAATGTTTACAATTAACTCAATGGTGTTCACAAAATGAAATGATGTATGGAATAAATGCACCTTGAAAAGGTTTATATTTCAAGCAAGACTGCGTGTGATCATATTTGCATATTAATTACCGCATTTCCAGTATGAACTTTGTACTGAGTCTGCATCGTGAAAGCATGAATACAATGCAGTTGCAGTATAGTATCCGTGCTGTGTACCTTCACTGTCACTTCACACATCGTTTTGGCATAGTTTGACAATACGATTACCGCACAGTTTGCCCAGTGCATACAAGTTACCTAAAAATTGGTCAAAACAACGGCAATACTGTACAGTAATGCTGTGCGGTAACAATGATTTCTGGTCTAGTTTGCGGTGGTTGGGTAATGATGGTGTATGCAAATTGCTAATAGTTCCTTTTGAAAAGAGTGTTCCACAAAAATGGGTCTATTGATAAACCGACGACATCGTTGCAGGAATGCATATCCTCAAGATCCTCTGCTACATATCCTCCACAAATTGATACTTCTTTGTTTATTGATTCACTTGACAACATTGTTTCGGCAACTTGTTTTTTTTTCTTGCGACCATTTCGTTTCGCATGATTGGTGTCAGTATAGTTATGTTATACACTGATATGCAAATAGTAATGTGTTAGCTTTTACTGCAATAAAATCCTCGCGGCACATGCGACAACGCTATAAATATTTTTTTTCTGGTTATACGTCATCATATTATCATTATTAAAATGTTACAAGTCATTAGCCACCGATACTCATCCTCTGTGCTATTTATGTTCAAGCTCAAGATCTCAATCAGAAATTATAAAAAGTTGTCAGCGTCCACTGTTCCACTTGTGGCGGCGACAAAGAGATATTTTGTGTCAACAACAACCATCATCAAGGTAAATGGGGGTGAGTTGAAATAGAGTTTTATGCTTGCTTTACTTGCTACATAATGTTACAATGTTATCATTTTTGCTGTACCCACTAATTCAACAAACAAATCTCAATTGTTTCAACGTCTTCTTCTGCTCACATAAAATGATTTTTTTAAACAAACATTTCCACATATTTTTGGTCAAGACAGCAACAATTTCACTCGATCGGTTTGTCGTCAGCCGTCACGAAAGTAAATTGAAAAGCGATGTTGTATATTTTTTCTCCTGTTTATGACTGTAGATTGTCGGTTTCACCAGAAAAAAAGTATTGAGTAGTAGAAAAAGTCGGCGTCTCGTCTCGAAGAAGCCTCCTTATATCATTTTCTGTGCTTTTGTCTCTTAAAATGTTTTTAAAAAAATAAATGGAACTAGCTACTTAAAAAATACCTGCACATAGATGAATTAAATGAAGAAATAATAGAACAAGACAGGGACTTTTTTTAACTTGCCATCATAAAAAAGTCCTAATATTACCCTTCTTGATTCACAGCTGTGTTGACAAAAATCAAAACGGGATGGCGTCTCTCAACGTGGCAACCTCCTTGTCAACGAAACGTTGTTACTATCATCTTGACTCAAATTTTGCCGTGTGCCGTGAACTGGAAAGAAAGCAAAGCCACGTGGGGCGATATTATGCTTAATGTGCTTAACTTTTTTTCGTGAACGCCACTTGCTTTAGGGGAGATACCTACCAGGTGAGACATATTTACCTGTGGTCTGTTTCAGACTGAACCCGGATTTAAAGTGATGATGACTTTCATCAATTCAGTCCTCAGATAATTTCTTCATATAGTTTATTTTGAGTTTTTTTGTACATGGCATGGCATAATTAAATACTAACTTTCATTTCTCTACGAGAAGATCATAAAATGTTAACAGAGCAGAAATTTAAATCACCTTGCACACACCCTACTTCCTCCTTCTTCCAATAAATCAACCAGAAAAAAAAATAATTGTAATATTGACAAAAACGTAACATTTGAGATGGGTATAATACTACTAAAGCGATGCTCTACATAAATACCGTAAATCTAAATAATAAATGTTAAACATTTTGTAACACAAAAATGTAAAAATGTCCTAGACTTTCAGGTTAGTGCACAGTTCTTCTGATCATACGGAGCACATACTTTGAGAAGCTTCTTCCCGTGAAAAAGTCTATCTACGAATTCATGGTCATCCGTACTGTTCATCAGCTTGTTTGAATATAATGCACTAGAAAAAAAAATGAAGACGCTTTGGTTTTATTTTGGTTAGATATTGGTTTTTTTTAAATTAAATTTTGGCCTCTGTGCTTACTCCAAATTGGTCTCTCGCATCTTCATCATCACCTTACATAGTTTGTAGCGTGTGCACTTTCTATTGTTGACGTGCAGAGATGTGTAGCTGTTCAGGTCTTCCAGGTCTTCCCAAATGTGGGACATATCATCAAGTACAACGTCCAACGTGACGTTGCTAGCCACAACGAGAGATTTCCCTAGTCGCCCCCGTACCTTTGGTTCAATGATAGGGGCCTTCAGGTCGATAGGAACGACGGGAACCCGAGACTCCCAAGGCAGGCTCCGTCCCATTGTTCCGTTTCGGTTGAGTGAGTTCTGCAGCATAAGACCGAGGTAGCTACACGGAGACAAATATAATGTTTTTTATGATAAGCGAACCGTATTTTATAAAAAAAACTGAAGCAGTATTGAATGTTTTACGTGAGAAATGCCAATCCGCCGAGGATAGTAAAAGGATCCAGGAAGCCCCCATATGCTACAAAATTTCGAGTACTAATTAAGTTAGCATATAGCCTCAGTTGTATCTAAATGTTGAAGGATTTGATTAGGAAATCATACAAGCATGCCCATGCCCATGACCGTGACCATGTCCCCTGCCGCCATGACCCGAGGCACTCATAGCCATATCCATCATGTCAGCCTCAGAAATGCCATGTCCCCCAATTCCAATAATAGCATTGTTTTCTGACTCGGCATATCCCTCCTCTGGAGTTCTTACTTCATACATGTGACCAAACTGC
>JAHZNF010004205.1:0-10359 GCA_027744215.1 Troglopedetes dispersus | reverse complement strand
GGTTAATTTGAGAAAATGAAAAGAACAATGAATACGTTCAGCTAAGATCTTTACTTAGAAAATCGACCTTAGAGGAAAATGCATCAAATAAGAGAAATCCTCGGGAAATGCGCCTTCCACTAAATTCTCGGACAGGAAGCATAATGACATTTTGAGCAATCAAAATTGTTATTGTACTCAGATTCAACCCATCAAGGGACTCAGATAATAAAATATTATATAAATAGTAGTAATAATTTTGAACATCACGCAACTCAATCTTTGCAAAGCATATTGAAATTCATGGGTTCACCATGCACCTGCACCGTACCACTTGTACTGATTGCAGGAACCAAATATACAAATATGTATTTTTTCCACAATGGAATGCTCATAAGACATTCCAAAGCAACGAGGTTTGCAATTCAAGTAAATTACATAGTAAGCAACTGCTACTACTACAATTACCGAGCTTCTGTGTAATAAGTCGTCGCAAGAACATATTCACTGTTAATTGTTTGGCAAACACCTCGCCTTTCTTGGCGTTCACACAAAACCTCATGTGCCTGCTGGCCTGCTTACACTAACGCTGGTACTTTCGAAAACGGAAAATATTTTAGCAGCGAGGAAATGTCTTAATGTTCCGTGTCTATTTTTTTATTAAAGATAGGGCCATGTTTAAGTAAACCACAAGTGGCTTTAATGGGCAATAAATAATATATAAAGACTACCAGAACAAGAAACCTTACATATCAGGTATAAGGATCTCGAAGTTCCTAGGTATGTTTTTATTGCCACTGTCTGACCCGGACAGGCAGTCCGTCAATATGTCGCGACGTGGTTTTAATTAATATTACACTACCAAGGATTTGATTAACAATTTTATTTAGCAAACTACCACGGACCAAGTTTCATTATTAAAATAAATCAGCAATATACTATCAATTTGTGCGACTTGGAAGGAATAAAAAGCGACACATTGGATTGGTTTTCACGAAATTCTTTCTTCCAGCTTGAGCAATGATGGAGTGACAAAAAATGGAATAATAGTTTTAAAATCGATTTCATTCACTTGACCGAGGGAAGGTTTCACATCCTTACCAATATTTGGGTTGGACAACGTTTGGCGAAGGTACTTGCGAAAACGTTAATACCAATATTAAACACATTTTATTCCATACGATACAGTTTCAGACGTATAAGATATAGTATTATGTTAATGCTGGCATCATTGTGCCTTTGCTTGATACACGTCTACGTGTGCATTTTAGCTTTAAGAGAGATAAATGGTCTAAATCTCCTTACATAACACAGACGCATTCACGGTAAATTCTTTCTCAAGTGGGCGTTTCACAGTTCGATAGCTCGGAGGAAGAGTGGAGAGCAGGAAGAAGAAAAGCAGTAAATAGGTGCCGCGTAAATATTACGGAGGAAGAAACCAGAACAGGACTTGAGTAAAGTAGAGGAGACTGTAAGAAAGGAGTACACAAGATGATGACGATGATATTAGAGCAGTGAGTGAAGGAGATAGATGCCATCAAAGCCAAAAGCTCACTCAGTCATCATTAACAATGTTGAAGGCACTTAACTGGATCTTCTGGTCTCATAAAATAAGACGAGAGAGAGACTATGAGACGAAAGATGTTTTGTACTGAAGATGAAAACAGCTCTCATAATAAAAAAGATGGGCACAATCACATGTAAGCAAACATTCAAAATAAGCAAAAATACGCTATTATGAAGCCTAAGTTAACTAGCTTACCTTGCCATAGCTTATGCAAGTAGGAGAGTGCTTGTAGTGGGGTTTGGTGTGGGAAAGTGAGGTTTTAAGTCAGAAGTACCAGAGACATCAGCAGCAAACATTCACAAGGTAATAGTCGTTTTAGGAAAGAAGTGCAAGGATAATGTGGTAATACCAGTTACTTCAGAAAAAAGGGAAAGGTAAACAAACATTTGAAAGAAGTCAACAAAAGCACACATTCCAAGTTTATACGCAGTGTCACATCATTACGTATATCTTATATCTATGTAAGTACAAAATTTTACTATTGCCGAAGTGTACATCATGGTGCATATTATTTTTATACTCGCATGCTGAATCAGTAAAAAAAAATTATTATGTTATCTTCTTTACACCATCATCCACCTCGCCGCCATCACCAGGCGGTGCAGCACCTATTAACTGCAAGGCTTGGCAGAAGAAAGGTAAAACCGTGAAAGTCAGCAAAAGCACATAATAATACTAAGCCAGAAAGGAAACATCGTTATGGAATAACATTCCACATCATCGGTATGTTCACTCAGGAGCGAATCACATCTGCATTACTTCAAGTCGAACTGAACGTGGAATGCCTTATTGCCTAATATAATGCAATGCCGATTAAACTTTTCATTTAAACCACGCATGTGAAAGTAGAGTTAATACTGACTCTTGCATTTCGTAGGATGGAGATGAAGGGACGGATATCAAAAGTTCCATCAAAATGGGTTACTCATAGCCCGACAGACAAACAAGCAGCAAGACCAGGCGCAATGCTTTTCCCATTCCCATACGAAGAGAAATTGTGAATGCTTAAAAGTATAAAAGTCATTCTGGAAAATATGTCGTTTATTTTCTTGTCCCGTGTGTTTAGCTATGCCACAGTTGAGCCTTGAGCTAAAGTCAAAAGATTTTTTTTTCCGCTGTGATGCTATTTTCTATTACCTGCACCTACTCACACCATCCATTATCAGAGGTACTTTACGTACCATCATCCGTGTGCCGATGTGTGCTTTTTCGTTTTTATTATTATTACCTGCTATCAAATACATGATGCCATACCTTTTGCACATCTTCACTGCTTTAATGTTCCCGTTTTTATGGACTCCAGGCTTTTGGTTTACGTAACCTCGCGACTTGCGACCTTCTTCCATGGCTCACTTATGTGCTTCGTTTTTTATTATTAGCTGCTCCGCTCCAACTTCGGTTTCATCTCTATAATGGCAGGTGGTAATATTTATATTTATTTATATTCGCGAGATTAAAAGTAAGAATGTGTAATGGTGGTTAACGGTGATGTGGGGTCGTTGTCGTACTCATCACGCCGAGATGGAGAAGAGCTCTCTTCAATCCCCTGAAATAATTCACCTGTGCAATATTCTATCGTCGTTTTATGTTCATTAATATTTCATATGCAAATGCCGCGTGATAAAAGGGAAGGCATTAACAACCCTCGGTTTCCAGTTCACTCCCACCTCCCCTCGGCTTATATTTCGCTGCTTATTCAGATGACAATATACCGACTTTTCCTATTTGGTAATAAAAATTGACAACTATTCTCTCTCAAACGTCGTCGCATCGGTTAGAGTGGCATGGTACGAATGTTATGAAATGTGTACATTTTGTTATGGGAGAGTGCTGCGGTTAGGATGACTCGACTGACTACTTGAGTCATTCTCTAATGCTCCCACTCCATTTTGTTTACGTAAAACAGAGTTGTTTTGGAATTTAAAAGCATTCAAGCATAAAAGACAGAAAACAATTAAAACATGGAGGTATAGTGTTGGTCCAGGAATTGCCGCCAATGTTTACAAATATGTTGCAAGTCCATTTTAAATTACTTTAATTCTATCTCAAAATGGAGCGGAAAAAGGCATACACAACTTTTTACATGACACACTTAAAATGTAGTTGTCTGGTCTGGTCTGCATCAGGATAGAAACATGATCCAATCCACTGTATTCGTCAAGTATGAGTCTTTGCGGTGCCAGTTTTGGATAATATGCATTGATTGTAGGTATAATGAAACCCGAATATTAAGTAAATTATTTTGTACACAAAAAATGTTTTCAGGTACGTTTGTGAAGAAGGGACATATTCTTCCACCAGTTTTTTATTTTCGTATACTGAAATTGGTGAAATCTTAGCCGTCAACTCTTATATCCGGTTTAAAGGATTCACCTTATCAGCTCAGATTACAACTTAATGCGTATGGGAATGAAAGTGTGATTCAAAGCATGCCAGTAACTTGTGAGTCACTCTTAAGTACATAAAACAGATTATTTCTGGAAAGGCATGCTGCACACCATTTTCCTTTTACTTACTCAAATGGCACAAATTCACCTCATGTCGCTTGGAAAAATGAAAATATAGTACTCCCAGGGCATTTGTTCAGTTTATTTGACTGAGGAAATGAAACGAAGTACAAGAGCACGACATCTAGCAAGTTCGTACAAGTATGAATTTATGTATATGCTTTGGTTGCAACCATGTTAGAAAAGTGATGAAATGGCCTTTTTGGTAGGATTCCCAATTACCCCTTGCAAGCAGACTGAATAGAAGTTTTCGGTATACATTTCTTGTATCTTGGATGTGCATCTGAGTGCTTTGATTACTTTAAAGGAAAGAACGATGCCTCCACTGGGAGTTTGATAACGTCGAAAGAACAAGAGCATCTACACTTCCTAACAGTAGTTCTCGATGAGGGAATCAAATGCTGAAGAAGGAGTTAAAATATTATATGAACCCTTTTAAATTTCGATAATTATTTTCACGGAAGCTATTACAATCCTTCCCGACGACAAGAGAAGACTGCAACTTTTCAAATGGTAACAATGTATATGTAGGTTTTAATAAAATGCAGAGTAAAGCTAAACTTTTTTCCTTTCTTTAAACGCAACAAGAATCTCATTGTTTGCACGAATTCCAAATTCACTTACAAATGCATTTTTTATTCTCGTGTTCATGAACTCCGCCACTATTAATATACAAACATGCTTTGTCCTCTGTACATTTCTGGTATTTTATTTTATTTTAGTTTAAATGAAGAAAAGAGATGTAGGTACTTACGAAAATTATAAAGAATAAATTGAAATGAGTCCTGATACCAACAAGAAACATGAGTTTCGGCTCCTTTGAAGGAAATTTCTATAAATTAAGAAATGTAGCAAGGCTTGTGTGGATTGTGGATGTTTCTACATAATGGATGTTATGGGCTTCATTTATGATGAGTGCACTTCACTCAAGTTCACTCACATTTGATGTCATGTTTCTCCTTGTCGTTCCATTATTCCATTATTTTATTTGAGTAAATTGCGTGCCGCCTTTTTTCCAGTCAACGCTATTGAATTGTCGCCAGATTTCTGTTAAGCTTAATGGTTTACAGTTTTTTGTAGAAACGATATAAAAAGCTTTAAAAAAATTTCAGAATACACTTTCATTCTCTGGAGGCAAATAAAAATTCTTTGCATACATAAAATGGTAAGCATTGTACTGAAAAAGGGTACCACTACCTTTTGATATTAAATATTTGGTGTGTTTGTTCTTATCAACTAATTCGATTTAAGTATTATTATTATTATTATTTCTTTATTTAATTCCAATGTTCTTGATACACACATCAAAATAGAATACAGTATCCCACGACGTGGGTTTTTACTACACTGCTTCTATCTTAATCCGCGACTTAAACCATTATCCTCAATATCAGACATCCGGAGTATTCTAAAAGTCGTACGACTTAATTTTTTAAATTTATCTTTCATTCCTTAAGTAAGAACAACAGAAATTGGGAGCCGTGTTCTTTCTTTCGTGCTATTAAGTATCACTTGTGGGAAACCTTCGTCGTTTATGTGATCTGTGTCCGTCGGTACTGTGAACATACCACATATTCAGTTAATACCCGGTTCCTTAATTCATGCATTAAAACCTTTCTGCTTTTAATGCATGAATAATATTAATGGTCGTAACTGCCAAATTGGGGTTATAAAACATCTCATTTGCGACCATAAAAATGTTGATGAATATATTGTTCTTGCTTAAATTATTTTTGTATGAAGCAATAAATACTATATATTCCATGAATGTAACCCATATTTTAATTATTGCGTTCAGAAAGTTCATAATTATACATGCGAGCGGAGCGGAAACGCTGTTGAATTAATAAACGTAACCGGTAACAGGCAGAAAAAGTATGTGAACTAGAAAAGGAAACTGTTCACTTAAGAGTACCCTATTATGTACTCCTAGTAAGTTCATGTCTTTTAAAGTATCATTTTCGTTTCTTTCCTTTTCCTTTTTGTATCTTCTTTCCAAGAAACAGAAATAAGGTTTTAAAAAAAAGTTTGAACCAAATGAAATATATGCAGCAGCTTCAAACGTGATGATGATAATCACCAGGAGAGAGAAAATCCCCTTACTGCAGAAAAACAGTACCTATAGAAAGGTGTGTACGAGAAATAATTTAAAGAAACCATAATACAAAAAAAGCATTCATATGCCAGACACACAGTGATGTTATACTATTCCATTCTTGTGAAAAGGGATGTCAGTCAAAGGAAAATAACTTCACAGGAGTTAAAAAGATATCATGTAACTGTCCGGCAATGCAAGGTATGAATGTACTGTATGTACTGACTTATCTTTCCGTATAATATGCTTTATTTCGGAGCACATTTTTAGGTGTATTTACCTTCTTTCAAACATGGTCTGTTTGTTCGTAGAAAAGGAAGACATGCATAGTAGAGTTGATCCGTTTGAGAGGACGCTGGTGTGAAATAATGATCACTTTTTACTGAAGATGATACGGTCACGAAGCTGGATAATAAAGAAGTGCATAAGAAACTCACCGTGTTTCTGGCTGGCAGGGTTCCGAGTGTGCTATATATGCATGATGGGGGAAGATGAGTTTAAGATGATGATGAGGTTGAACTTGTGTACATCCTTTCCTTCCTCTGGCGTCTCAAGACATTCCTGAGAGACGACAGAATTATCACCTTTTTTATATTTTTCTCTGTCATGTCAGTTTCGTGTTGTCTTGCAGTACCCAGAAAGGTGTACAAATAATAACGGCAAGGTAATTACGGTGGTAGCACGCCCCACCACTTTTCATGGCTTTGAGTAAGACCGTGGTGATTTACTTTACAAGGTGCTGAGATTCACTTTTATACTAAATTTACTCTGGTCAAGGCAGGATTGAAGTCATTATTGAAATACAACAGAATAGAAAGGATAATTGGTAAAGATGTGCGTTTAATTCCAGGTAAAAGGATAGTATCATCGTATACTACCAACAAGGACAAGCTACATAGGTACGTAAAGCTTTCTTCCAAATATTTTATTTACGAGAAGATTATGGAATTTTGGTAAATGCTCCGTACATCATTCGATTGTGACGGATGCAGCCATGAGCAATAATGAGGTTTAGTAATTCCTTTCACTGATACGTTTATAATGGGAACATGCACCCACGGATGTGAACCTTATATTAAATTCTGCTACACTTACCATTAATTGAAGTTTGTGCTTGTAGCACTTATCATTATGAAAGATGTGCACTAACATAAAAAATCCAATGATTCAATTATTGGATTGTTTTTCGGAACATAAATGTTATATTGCAGCAAATTACATACGTAATATAATGTTTGGTTGAACGGCATTGGTCAACTAAATAAATTGTCACACGTACATTTATATTTGCAAAGTTTAGGTTCTATTTCTTTAAAACAAGGTTCAACCATTCGTAACATTTAGATTCATGTTTTGTGTTGCTGCAGAATTTACTGGGGAAAATTCTGTAGTAAACCACCGCATCACATCACATAATTTCTATACCTCTTGATCCTTCCGCCATCCTCCTGTACATCAGCAAAATATATTATATTCTGTGTAATTAGATGTGTTTAAGAATTACTAAATGTTTGCATACATGACCACTACTGAACATGGGAAGTACTGAGCTTCGTGAGCTGAAAAAATAAGTAATTTAAAATATATTAGAAAAGGGTTCCCACGGTCAGATTATGATATTCACCACGATGCAGTAAATAAACACAAGACTTGCTTTTCTTGGCTCACGTTTTTTCGCACAATCTACTTTTTGTGATTCGATACGCTTTACTGCACCTCTGCGAATTGTCTAACTCAATTTTGATGCATGTGTACGTAATGTATAAATTTACTTAATATATTCAGCGTTAATATTCATGTTTTCCGTTCTCATTTTTTTTCACTGTCCATAAGATAAATATTTCACTTAATTATTGAGACTTTCCCTCTGAAGCACAGCATTTTCATAGACATTTTTGACATACACACGTACAAAATAAGCATAAAGTGAAGGCAATGAATTCCTATGGCTTTAAATTCTTCAGTTGTAGATGTTTACCTATTTCATTACTATAAAACCTCATAAAAGGCTTGGTGCACTTCGCGTCATACAAATGTAAATGTCTCTTCTTGGAACTCTCCACTCGAAAGAATTGTTTATTTGTTTCTTTGTAATAAAATTTTTATAGTTTGCCGAGACAAGACCCACTTTTGTTAAACATGCCTTCTTGTTTTCTAAAATTACAGGCAACAGTAAGCTCCGGATAGATACAACGCTTGTATAGTGTACTTTCATTATTATTTGAAAATTGCCTTTGGTTTCGTTTGTTGGTTCCTTGAATTATTTATATAGGTCTAAACTGTTTGCCTGAAGTTTAAAGTTCTTAATTATTCATTCGGTAGAAGTCAAAATGTGTCCCCCAAAATTGGCCTGGTACAAGGTTATAGTTACGTTTTTGCTCTTTGAAAATGTGCAAGGTATTTTCATGCTTATCCTATGAAAAATTTCTTGAATGCGCTATAGTCACGATCTTTTGAACAGGAGAGTTTGAGAATGACGTCCAAAAAATTAAAGATAACATGATTTTCAGGATTGAACAGTCATTCTGATGCGTGTGAAGTACCTTTTACTGTATCGGAGACAACGACTAAATACACGCGGCTACACCCATCCTCAAAGTACATTCTAGCGAAGGATGTCCAAGGATCATTTCGAACCCGCAGCGAAGCTGAATCCATTTGCAGTGAATCTGTCTCAGGCTTGGAATTGGAAGTTGCCCAAGTAGGACATAAATATGACCTGATGTCTTTGGAGCAGAATTTATT
This sequence comes from Troglopedetes dispersus, assembly GCA_027744215.1. Lineage (NCBI taxonomy): Eukaryota > Metazoa > Arthropoda > Collembola > Entomobryomorpha > Paronellidae > Troglopedetes > Troglopedetes dispersus. Next base: position 1,466 of record JAHZNF010004205.1, on the reverse strand, counting down.
TCGTAGGTTCTGTTATGAAAATAATTCACAAGTAAGATATACATAAATTGATCATTTTACCTGCTTTGTCTCACGTCGTAATTACCAGAAAGCGTCTGGATTGGTTTACGTGAAGACAAGGGTCGAGGAACTTTTGTCCAAGACAATGGAGATGTGATCCAGTTTCAGACATTTGTTGGATCTGAACCGAACGACAAAGGGGTAATTTATTTTTCTCTAAAGTTGAATTTTTTAATTTGAAAAACAAATAAACATTTTTAATGAACTACATACATTAAAATTAATTAAATGAATTGAATTTGTCTAGAGTGATGACAGTTGTGTTTTTCTACGATCAAATGTGGAAAATGATCTGCACTTTCTCACTATGGAAGATGTAGAATGTGAAACGGCATCCGCAGGGGTTCTTTGCCAATACACCAAAGAAAATTCTTGCTTCATGCAATCTTCAGAAGGTTCACAATATATTATGTGCAGTTTGCGAATTTTCACTTTTATGGAAGTTGGCCTAAATGCTAATGATTCTCCATGATGAATGCTAAACCATGAAATCCGTTCTTAATTAGAAATCGCTGCTGCCGACGCAGCGGAAATTCCCATGCTTGTTGAACTAGGAAGTACTCGATTTTTTGCAAGCAATTTTCAGGTATTTTATTTGCAAGTCATATAGTTTTAGTTTTTTTCGTGTTCAATTTGGTTTAAAAGCCTGACCTCTGCCTGTCGACTTTGTGTCTAGAAAAACTGGGCAGATGCGCTTGACATTTGTCTGCAAAATGGTTACCAGCTCATCTCATTGAATGAGGACGATGTGGAACAATATTTAACTGATGTGGTGAAATCACAATTGGGGAGCTTACGTCAGTGAACATTAGCTTACTAAATAACCATTACTTTGATAATCTCTACTACAGTAACTGGGATATATACATAATGTATGAGTTCACATTTGTTGTAGGTCTTCATCCTGCAACTCAATTTTGGACTGGTGGGAGATTTAACCCGGAGAAAGAATTGAGTTGGATGGTTGGTGAAGAGAGTGAATTTGCTGCCGACGAACTAGTTCGCCATACGTGGGCACCGGCTGGTCCCCAATTGTTTGAGCCTGTTGATCAGTCAGGTTTTGAGGAGGGGTGTCTTGATATTTCGTTTGAAAATACCGAGTCCACCTCATCTCAAAGTCATTCTCCGTACTGGAGAGCGTCAAACTGTTTACTACCTAAATATTTCATTTGTGAGCGAATTCAATACGGCATCAAAGTGGATGAGATCCTTTCAATTGTCGGAAGTGGTGAGACATATAGCAGTAAATTCTATCAACAGGTTTTAACACCAACGTACATACGCATCTTCCAATTTTAGTTCAAGATCCGGAGCCGGAGCCGGAGCCCGACCACACGAATGAAGCAATGGTATGTAAGCCTCAGGAAGTTACGGATACGGTTAGCTTTGAAGTTAACCTGACAGCT